>NEWO01002172.1:22363-38079 GCA_003013225.1 Phalaenopsis aphrodite
GCTTCCTGCTCATTTAATGTATGCATTTTTGGGGAACTCATCTACATTACAAGTTATAATATCCTCATAATTTATTAAAGAATGGGAAGGAAAAATATTGGAGACATTAAATCATAAGAAAGCCTTCAGATGGACGTTAGCTGATATTAAAGGAATTAACCGTTCAATATGTATGCACAAAATCTTAATGGAAGATAATCATAAGCCTAAGATAAATTCTCAAAAGAGATTGAACATTATAATGAAAAAAGTTGTTAAGAAAGAAATTTTAAAGTGGTTGGATGCTGAAATTATTTATCCTATTTTTGTTAGTGCGTGGGTGAGTCCAATTCATTGTGTTCCTAAGAAAAGAGGAGTGACTAAAATTATTAACTAATGGAATGAATTAATTCTTACAAGAGAATTCACTGGATGGTGAATTTGTATTGATTATAGAAAATTAAACCTCTCCATAAGGAAATATCATTTTCCTCTACCTTTTATGGACCAAATGTTTGATAAACTAGTTAGGCATTGTTATTTTCATTTTTTGAAAGGATATTCTGGATACCATCAAATACTGTCGGTGCTATTTTTGGTTGGAATAGCCCGTAAGAAGCTGCCGGTCACCGGAATCAAAATCCCTTCGCCCGCTTCGGAAGGACGTTTTAATTTACATGTATATTTAGTTTTAGAAAAATATGAAATCAAACTATCCCCATATTTTTTCATAGTTTAAATGAAAGAGCACTGCACCTTAATTCTTGTATCTATCCCGAAGGATAAACACAAGACTTGAGGATAAGGCTCGGTCAAATAAACTAAAGGAATATATGACATTCGTTTGGTATGCGAAACCATTATATTTGCCGACAAGTTCTCCTATTTAATATAAAGAATTAAATAGGGTTTATATTAAGCTAGGTTCAGACATACTTTCTATAAGGGCAAGCCCCTATAGTTAATTGCATCTTAGATGACCAAAGTCACCTAAGAAAACTTTCGATAAAAATCAGGAAATATTATCTTCAAGGAGTTTCAAAGGGTAGGACTTTTCAATGAGATTAGACATAGAGGTCTGAAAGGGGATTGGTCCAAACTTGGAACATTTTGTTGTAGAGTTCAAAGGAAGAAGAACTAGGGGATGTCACGGATCCAGAGGAGAACCTTGGTGACTTCCCAAACTATCCTAATGTTTGGCTTCAATTTTGAGGAGATCTGTTTAAGTGTTTCATCCTGCCAATTTTATTAGTTAGGGCTTACATTTGTTTGAAGCTATCACACAAATAGCCTGGAAGATATGAGAACTTAGGTCGTGACAAACGACAAACTTGGAATCCTAAGACGAGTTAGGGCTTATATTGTATAGCAGGGCTTTACAAAGGTCAAAAGATAATATGAGGATCTACGCTGCATAAGCAAGCAACCTCGAGGTTCTATGGTTTTGTTGTTTATATCTAAGGAAGAAAGATTGGTTTAACTAAGGAAGACAGGTTCTATTGTTGAAGATGGTCATGCTGCCCACCATGCTAGCTCCAAGCTCCTTGCCGCGATGAGTTTGAGTTTTCTAGTGTGTCAAGTTATGATATCAAATCAAGTGTCCCTATGGTTTTAGTTCTTTAAATTTTATGGGGGTATGTTAAAGTTGATTAGAGAGACACCGGTTAGAATCCTAGATTCTCTCATTCTGGTACCACTATTTTCTATTAGATTCACTTAGTCCAAACGAACTTACTAAACTCAACTTAATATGAGTTCCATAATTTCATTTATACCATAGGAAGCCTCATTAGCAACCATAGGTTATCTCCTCCGAGAGATTCTCGATCATCCGATAGAGGCATCTTAATTTAGTTGCAATTGTAGTTTTGTGTGACGTTTGTGATTAAATTTTGAGTTGTTTTATATTTTGAATGTTGTGGGGGTGAATTTTGTTATGGTTGATTTTAGTTTTAGTTTTGGTTTTCGTTTTGGTTTTGTGGCTATCCTGACAGTTTTAGTTTTCATGCAGGGAGACATCGTTGTTTAGCATGCAAGTTTGCAGGTATAAAAGTACAGTATGAAAGTACAAGAAAGACAACGCTGAAAACTGTAAAAGCGTACCTAGCGAGTCTTCTCGTTCTACCACCTGAAACTCAAAAGGCATGTTAAGGCAGTTTATATGAAATAGGGAAGTAAAATTTTGACGACCTATTTAACCCTAGGTCATATCTTGGTGGGTTCTTAGGAGTTAATTAAGGATGATGTTGTCAAGCAAAATATATTAAGTTTAGTAGATCTCTGAGGTATCCTACATATCTAAAGAAAGAAGCAGATCCGTGCTACTCTCTCGCTGCTCGGTGGAAAATCTCGAGTTCTTTTAAACTTATTATGTTGCTTAATAATTTATCCTGTAAACACCTTAATGCTCAATGAACATTGATGTGTCAATTATTCCTAGGAATAGGGTAATTCTTGTTTGTAATTTAATTTTGATGATTACGTAGGTGAAGACCCTTAAAGAGGCAAGTTAGTGTTATTGGAACACTTAACCAAATTTTCAGTTGGGCTTGTAGTGTTTGAAAGATGTTCTAATTTTAATTCAGTTTGTTTTTCTAATCCTCATTTAATCAGCCTTGATTTAGCCTACGTCACTACTAAGCCCTTAAGACCTAAGTGAGTATCTTAATTAATTTTAAACAGGTTAAGCTTTAAGTGGTCATTATTCATGATTTGAATTTTATTTGAAAATTAAAATAAATTGATTAATTATTGACTTCCAAAGTCATATCCCTAAGCCCTGGGTTCATTTTATTTTAATAAACTTCCAATTTTTAATAATTTAGAAATTTATTAACTTATCTTTTTAATTAGAAGAGTGAGGTTGGTTTCTACCAATTAACCCNTTGGGCTTGTAGTGTTTGAAAGATGTTCTAATTTTAATTGAGTTTGTTTTTCTAATCCTCATTTAATCAGCCTTGATTTAGCCTAAGTCACTACTAAGCCCTTAAGACCTAAGTGAGTATTTTAATTAATTTTAAACAGGTTAAGCTTTAAGTGGTCATTATTCATGATTTGAATTTTATTTGAAAATTAAAATAGGGGTATTAAATTGATTAATTATTGACTTCAAAAGTCATATCCCTAAGCCATGGGTTCATTTTATTTTAATAAACTTCCAAATTTTACTAAATTAGAAATTTATTAACTTATCTTTTTAATTAGAAGAGTGAGGTTGGTTTCTACCAATTAACCCCATGTGTTTCAAACATCCAAATTAAGATCAAAGGTTACACATTTCCCTCCTTGAATTAAGCCTAAATGTTAATTAAGACTAAATTTCCAAAATTACACATTTTCCCCTAAGGCTTTAACACTTTATAATTCATCAAATTTAATCCAAATGACTTTGAAGTTTTTATCCTACCTCATTCATGGGTCAATTAAGACATAAGAGGAGAAAATGTGATTTTTGAGAATTTAATTTAATTTATATAATTATTTTCATGCAAAAATATGATTTTTCAAGGAAAATTCCTAACTTGACAAAGATAAATCTTAATCCCTTGAAATCCTTACTGCAGGTAGACTTAGACCAAAGAAGCCTTTGGACCAAATTTGATGATTTTTTTAAAGTTTTATTTGAATTTTAAGAATTATTTTAAGTTCTCAGGTATTTATTAAATATAAAAATTTTTTAAATGTGGAAAATTAAGTTTCATATTTTTAAAAAGTCCTCGTGAGTTAGAGAGCTCAAAAGAGAAGAGTTTATATTTTTCTAAATTTTATTTGATTTATTGGAATTATTTTTAATGAAAACTCATTTTTAGCCTTTAAAAATTATTTTTAGCTTTGAAATTCAGTTTCTTTATTTAGAAAACCGGGAAAAATATTCTAATTGTTCCTAAGTACTTAGAAAGTAGTTTAGAAAATTTCCACGAGTTTTATTTTTTTGTGGTTTTTAATTATTTAAATATTTAAAATAAGCTAAAAATCAAGTTTTTATTTTAAATATCATTTTATTTTTAGAAAATATCCCTCATCACAGAAAACTAAAAAAACCAAGTTTTTATAAATTTTTTAGTTATATTTTGATTCTTAAAAATCATTTAAGTGTCAAAAAAGTTATTTATCTTTAAAAATCAACTTAAGTTACCAAATGAACTCAAAATGCTTTGAAATTTTTATGATGAGTTATCTGGATCCTAAGAAATAGTGGAGATAAAAACTAAAGTATTTTGTTGTTTTTATTTTTCAAAATTAATTATCTTAGTGATTTAGGGTTTGTAAATATTAGGTTTATTTTGAATGACTTGACTAACGAGAAATTTTTTTAAAGGTTCTTTGGTCATCATAAACCTTCCAAAAACTTCTTGGATTTTTCTAAGAAACATGCTAATTTCCATAATTATTTTAAGTAAATAATGTACATAAACTTGAAAAATATGATTCTCTGTCTAGGAACCTCCTCTAACTTTGGAAAAATCAGGAATGTTTCCTAAGACAGAGGCAACAACATGCTAAAATTTCAAGCCATAATGTGATTACTACATGCATGGACAATCAAAACATCAAAATCAGTATTTAATTAATTAAAAATAAAATATGCATCACATAGACTAAAAATTATTTCTACATTATTCTCCTTTGTTCACTGAGTAAGAGGGTATTTTTATTTTAATTTTGTGATTTTTCTACATCAAGATATGAACTTTTTAAGTTAGGGATCATTTTCTAAATTAATTAAATCGCTATTTATCTATTTAAATGAGCGGCGCCACCTCAACCTGTGACGGCTCCAAAGCTCCACTTGGCGCACTCCCATTCGACACCGTCATCCACCTCAGCACTGACTCGGCCCGCGCTTTAAGTTTTGAAGCGCTGTCCGGCTTGATGTCAACCGTCCATCCGTTACGCGCGCGATCGAACGACGCTCCGTCATCGTCCCCGATAGCCTATCCCGAGAACTGTCCATCTTCTAGCCTTAAGATCTCTCTCATTTCTTATCTAAATTAGATGATTTTTTTTTAAATGCTTGTCTAGACTAGAGGAACATATCCATACGGTTATGATGCCATGAAATCAACTCAAAACAAATGGAGAGTTCAAATAGGCTCGATAATAAGAGAAGTTTTCTACCTTGGCTCTGAAAATTAAAGCTTTAATTAGAGGGTTTTGGCACATTTGTTGGGATCCAAAGAGGCTAGGGATTGAGCCTCTAGTCTTGGTGTAAAGCCTAGGTATGATTTTAATCAAGACCGATTTTGGGTGTTGGTCTAGAGCTATTGTAGAGGCTATTTCAGAGGGTAATTTGATGGGGCTTTGTCTTTTCTTACTGTTGTGAAGTTGTGGGCACAAGCAATTGAAGTTTGGTGGAGTTTTCAGGGATGCCCTATTTCTGCCCTAATTTTTAAGCTCAAAATTAGGGTCACACACGGGGAATCAAGGCAATGGAGTGATTGGAATGGGTTGTGGAGGTCTCAAAGAAGCTCTTTGAGTGATTTGGGAATCTCTCTCTGAGAAAATTTTTGCACACCTCCCATGGTCGTGGAGGTGAGTTTTCATAAAAATGGTCATGGGGTGGCTTTCAGGGCAAATGTTTGGGTGCATTGTGGTGCTTAGGTGGAGGACAGATGAGCTCTACAATTTGATTTGGCTGAGCTGGCCTCTAGGTTTGATTTGGGTGAGGTTCAAGAAGGGGTGGCCCTCGATTTTGGCTTCTCCGACAGCTGGCATGGGGAGGTGGCTAGGAGCTCCGGGCATCCAGGGGAATCTGTCAAAGCAATTTAATGCAATGGGGCTTAATTTTGGTAAGGGTATCTTAATCATGTGCATTTTTGGAAAAAAGATCCTTTAATTTGGGGGACTTTTGGTCCATGGCTTAGTTTAGGTGGTTAGATGGGTTTTGGCTCAGTCTTAGGGTTTAAACAATGGCTGAGGTGAAGTTAATTTGATTGCTTTAAGGTGGTTTGGTCATATTTAATGCATGGGTTCAAGTGATCAAAGTTTGGGTTTGTGCTAGGTTAGCCATGTCAATTGACCCAATTGATTGATCAATATTGTGTATATGATTTTTATGAAGATCTTTGGTGAAGGATTGAAGTGATCATGAGTTCAATTGCTAGGTCCATTTGAGGGATTTTTGAAATTTGATCAATTTGGGCATGTTGGGCTAGACATGGGTCTAGGTTGGGCTAGCCTTGGCTAATTCCAAATCAAATGGTTCAAATAATTAAGGGAGATTTTGTGAAGATTTTTCATGAAGGGGTGGAGTGGAAATTTTGGGGCTAAGGCCATCAATTTGGTGAGGTTTTGAGACATGGCCAATTTGGGGAAAATTTGGGGCAAATTTGGGGCTTTTGGACTTAGGTTGAAATCAAGTGAAATTGAGGTATCCCCAAGGCCAATTGAGGGTCAATTTTGATGTATAGGGATGTTATGAAGATTTTTTCAACACAAATTGTGGCCAATTGAATGGGCTATGGGTTCAATTTGGCGGAACCAAGTCATGAGGCTAAAATTGGGGTTTTTGGTTTAGCTCAAAATTGGGTTCAAATCATGGACTAATTGAGATAGGATTTGGTCTATATTGGTCATTTAAAGAGTTTATTTTAGTTTATAATTGAAATTGGGGTATATTGAGACCAATTGGATAAACATTTGGGGTAATTTGGGGAAAATATGGGCCTTTAAAGGGCAATTTGGGGGGTTTTGTCAAAGTTGGTTAAATTGGCCAAATTGAGTCATGTGATAGTTGAGAAAAATGAAATTGGGAATATTTGGGAGGTTTTGGGAATTTTTGGAATTTTGGGCTAAGGGGGTATTTTGGTAATTTGGCAGATTATGGTGATTTTGGGTTGTTTGGGTGTTTTCAAGGCGTTTGAAATGATTTTTGAGTTAAGTTGGGTGTTTTGGGTAGATTTGGAAATTTTGGCCAAATTTGGTGTCCCAAAGGTATCTAGGTAATTTGGGGGAATTTAGGGGCAAAAGGCTAGGTTGGGTGTTTTGGTAGAGTAGGAGTGCCAACCACCATTAATAAGCCATGAACCAATGGAAAACCCATTTTGGATCCTCTATGTAGTGGTCTTAGCAAAACCATAGCCTAGGGATAGTGGGTTTAGGGGACCACCTACATGAGTTTTCCAAAAGTATCAAGGGACCAAAGCCTAGAAGTTTATGTGTTGGTCTATGACCCTGGTCAACCCTAAGGTCCAGCAGTCCTAAGGGTAACTCATCTTGAGTTCCCCCATAGTGACCCCACCTACTAAGTGCTAGATGTTAGGACCAATATGTGGAACTTCAAGTTGAGTAAAAAGGAGTGTAGTATTTCTAATGGTGAGGGTTTCATGTCTAGTTTTCTAAGAATAGTCAATAGAAAAGTCATATGGCTAGAACTTAGGAAACTAAAGAGAAAAAACTAAACCTCAACCAAAAGTGAGGTCAACAAATATCCATGGCTTTTGAAGATAAAGAGAAGACAACATTTACTTGTCCATATGAGACTTTTGCTTTTAGAAAACTTTGTATTATGCAATGCCCATGCAACTTCTTAGAGATGTATGATGTCAATTTCTTATAACTTAATTGAAATAGGACTTGAATTTCTTATGGACAATTTGTCAGTTTTTAGAACCTCTTTCAATTCATGTTTAGATTATTTAGCAAGAGTTCTAAAGCACTGCAAATAAATAAATTTAGTACTCAATTGAAAAAAAAATGTTAATTTATGGTTGCAGGAGGAATTGTGTTAGGTCCTAAGATTTCTGAAAATGACTTGGAAGTAGATCTAACAAAAATTTAAGTTATTGTTGAATTACCACCTCCCACGTTTGTGAGAGGGTTAAGATGTTTTCTCATATGTGCTAGGTTCTTTATGTGATATATTAAATATTTTTCAAAAATTGCTAAGTCTCTGTGTCATCTTGTAGAAAAAAATACAATCTATAATTTTAACGAGGAATGCCTAAATGCCTTTACTTTATTAAAAAAAAATTAATCACTAAACATATTATTGTTTCACCTGACTGGAAAAAACTATTTGAATTAATGTGTGATGCAAGTGATTATGTTATAGGGATAGTATTTGAACAAAATATGATAAAATTTTAAAGTGATATACTATGCTAGTAAAACTCTTAATGAAGCTCGAATAAATTACAACACTACTGAAAATGAATTATTAACTATAATGTATGCTTTTGATGAATTCAAACCACATTTTATTCAATCTAAATATATTATGCATACTAATCATTCTACTATTAAATATTTGATGATGACGAATGATACAAAACCAAGATTAATTAGACGAGTCCTTTTGATGTAAGAATTTTAATTTGAAGTAGTGGATTGGAAGGGAATCGATAATCAGATAGTTGATTATTTGTCAATGCTTGAACAAGAAAATAATACAAACTTTAATAATGAAATAAATGAAAATTTTTTAAATGAACAACTATATAAGATTATTGAACGATGAATTCCATGGTATGTTGATATAATTAACTACTTAGTAACATTTTACCCTACAAATTAGATAGCCACCAAATGAAAAATTTCATTCACGATGCAAAATTTCACTTTTGGAACGACCCTTATTTATATAAACCATGTAAGGACATAGTTATTCAAAGATGTGTAACAATTGAAGTATCTCAAGAAATCATTAAAATATGTCATGAATCAGATTGTCGGGGACATTTTGGGTTTGATAAAACTGCATTTAAAAATTTTCAATTTGGATTTTATTGGCCTACTTTATTTAAGGATGTTAATACTTGTATAAAAACATGTGATCGGTGTCAGAGAGTAGGCAATATTTCTAGAAGAAATGAAATGCCTCTAAATTTTACTTTGGAAGTTGAAATTTTTTATGTTTGGGGTTCTGATTTTTTGGGACCATTTATACCATCTTCTGGAAAAAAAAAATTGTATTTTAATAGTTGTGGAATATGTTTCTAAATGGATTGAAGTTATTGCTTTACCCCATTGTGATGCTAAGAGTATTCAAAAAATTTTAAAGAAAAATATTTTTAGTAGATTTGGAATGTTGAGAGTAATTATTTCAGATGGGGGAAGTCATTTTAAGAATTGAACAATTCGAACATTAACTCCAAAGTTTGGAATAAAGAATAAATTTGCCACAGCTTATCACTCTTGGACTAGTGGTCTAGTAGAAGTATCTAATCATGATATTAAAAGAATATTAGAAAAAAATTGTTAATCCTAGCAAAAAAGATTGGTCTGCTAGGCTAGATAGTGCATTACGGGCATATAGAACTGCATATAAAAGTCCTGTAAGAATGTCACTATATAGGCTCATATTTGGAAAAACATGTCATTTACTAGTTGAAATTGAGCATAAAGCTTATTGGCCCATAATGAATTTAATTATAATTTGAAAGATGCTTGAGAGAAATGATTATTGCAATTAAATGAGCTTGATGAAATAAGATATGAATCTTATGAAAATACTAAAATCTATAAGGAGAACATTAAAATGTGGCATGATCAGAGGATTTTAAAAAGGCATTTTGAGCCTGAACAAGAAGTTTTACTATATAATAAAAGATTAAAAATATTTCCAGGAAGACTTAAGTCCATGTGGTCAGGGTCATTTATTGTGGTAAGAGTTTATCCATATGGTGTTGTTAATATTGATGTTCCAAAAACCGAAAGTAAGATTAAGGAAAATGGACACAGGTTGAAATCTTATATAAGTGAAGATAATCTTACATTTGAGAAGATATTGATGTTGGCTCAACTGGATTAAAACATTAAATATTTCGAGCTGACAACATTAAACCAAACACTTTGTGAGAGACAACTCATAGTTATCGGTAAAGATTGATTTGATTAGTGATTGTTGTTATGACGAGTTTATGAAGTTATATTGAGTCTTATATGATTGAGGTGGCACAAAACACTACTTTATTGATTAAAATAATGTGGGGACAAAAAAATTGGACTTGAGAGAATTTTGGGGATTGACGCTATAGCTCTCGATCTCGTGCCTTAGTGCCACCTCTCGATTAACTTCCTAAAACCACCCAATTAACAATTTTTGCCCCTTCTTCTCTATTAAAACTGCCTCGAACAAAAATGGGGTCATCTTCTTCACATTTCTAAGTAGTATAGAGAAGGAAAAAGAGTGGAGGATTCATTATGGCTTTGAAATTGTTGTCTTAAGAGCCATGGAGAGTAATAGCCATGGTAAATTTGAAGATAAAAAGGTGATGAATATGGACGCCCAAACATATTTCAAAGGATTTCTTGCATAGAGTTTGGAGTGGATTACAGACAAATTGAGGAAGATTGAAGAGGAGTTATCCCTTATGCAGAACAAGTTGAGTAATAGTACCACCAGAATGAACACTTGGAGTGACAGATGAAATTCCAATTCAACCATATGGCGTGTTTCCAAGACTATCAGGTGAGCATGTATAGCAACAACAAGTGGATAAATGATAAGGTTGCTCAAGACTTTCCTCGTGTTCCATTCTATATCTCTATGATCATAATTATCAAGTGGGTGAAAAGGTGGGTGACAACCTCGTGCACAACTATTCTTAGACATATGGTTATGTGGAAAATCTATAAGTATTGTGTATTAATTAGTGGTGTGCCGACTTGGTTCTTAAAGTGACTCTAACATTGTGAAACTCGGTTTTATGTTCATATTTTTATTTAATTGAAGCCATGTTATGTCCATTTGTAATGAAATTATGATTATTATAAGAAAAAAGTTAGGATTGTGTTGTTAAAATTTGGTTTAATATGTTTGAAGAATTAGATTAACTTAATTTTAATAGTTTAGTAGTTGTACTCGTAAAAATTGGAATGATGACACAACTAATTAACTTTTGAAATGGCTATTGAATCTGACATATTAGAGTATAAAAAACTTAGATTTGCTGTGATATTTTGAAAATGATAAAAATTTCCAAAATCTGTATGGTTGAGCATGGGCGTTACAGCGCCACTTACCCGAGAGCAGGGTGCTACAGCGTCCGAGTTGGTGCTATGGCGTCAAACTAGCCAGATCACGATTATAAGCCCTAAAACTGTCGATTTGCAGCATTTTTATGCTTGTTCATCTTCTTTCACCATTTTTTTTTGCAAATTTCTCTCCTAGGGCTTGGATTTGTGGATGTTTGGATTGGAATTCAAACTTCAAACTTTAGATTTCTTCTTCTTTGGGTAAGATTTACATTTTGGCATAAAAAAATTTTCATTTCACCATGGATTTCTTCGACATTATGGTTAGGCCAAAAATTTGAAAATTTCAATTAAATAGTGAGAAATCCATTGTTGAAGGCTTACTTTGATTGGAATGCGTTTATACGAGCCTAATGAAACTAAATTTGGAAGTTGTTTTAAATTTTATTAGATTATTCATGGTTCCTAAGATGAAAAGAGGAAGAGGAAAAGCAGTTTTTGATACTGAAAGATTTGCAAGTTTAAAAGCATAAGATAGATATGGAGATCTGCAATCGAAGAAGTTGATTGCATAGCGTAGTTTTCTTTGTCCCGGATTGGCCAAGAATTTTATTATGGCACAATAGTGGGAAGTTTTTGCTGGTTTACTATCGTTGCAATCATTTTAGTTGTTCAAGAGTTTTATGTGAACCTCGTTGATGAGTCTGATGATTTGGTGTTTGTTAGGGGACACAGAGTTGATTTTAATCTTTTTCAAATCAAATATATTAATCAACTGCTTAGTATTCCTAATTGCTTTTATTCAGAGTTTAGTCCCACTGATGTCGAGCTAGATGAGATTATGGAGTTTGTGACTGACGGACATGAAGTTTGGAAGATCAAGAATGGACACAGGGTAAATTTTTATTTTTCAAAGCTTAATGTTCATTCTTGAGCCTGACATTACTTTATATTTGCTAGACTTCTTCCTACTAATAATTTTTGGCAACCCGAGAGAGAGACACTTTGAACTACTACATTCAAATGAGGAAACCTGTAGATATTGGCTCTCTCATTTACAAGAATATGATCATCTCCTCTAAAGAAGGGACAACGGGAGGTTTGGGTTACCCTTCTCTCATTTCCACTATGTATAAAATCAAGAGTTAAATACTAGCCATAGGAGGAGATATTGCCATCACTAAAGCCTATTGGAAAGGTTAATTTGGAGATTAATGGTAAGTATGTCGATTCAGGATCCAGAGGTGCAGGCTTAGATATTCCTTCTACCTCTACTTCTAGACCTTCTACCTCTCATGCTACTGCTTCATCTCCTGCAATTCTGGATGAACTTTGTGATAATTTTCAGGTAATTTAGTTTGATATTGTGTTTATTCAAAGTAAGATGCTTGATATGGATCAAAAGATAGATCACTATGGGCCTTGTCTAAAGCTCAAACACGATTATGGTACTAGTTTTAACACTTCTTTGGTGAGTTACTTGAGGAGATCATAGTGTAGAATTTCCATCATAGTCCCGCATTTCAATGAATTGAACCTAACAACCACATAGATGATGATGAGGGAATTGAGTAGATGATTTATTGTATATATGACTGTACTTAGTTTTCTTCATTGTTGCATATGTTTGTTGTGGATATTGTATTTGTGGATTCTAACTTTTCTGCACTACATTTTACTCTTTATTCTATGCTCCAGTTCATTTATAAACTGCTTGGGCGAGACAATAGTTTTTCACTTTGTACTTTTCATGTTAGCTCTGCTTAATTAAAACATATATACTGTTGTACTCACTTTTTTTACTACTTGTACCTGTACTATTCTCCTATTTAAAACTTACAAATTTTTCTCTTTCTTCATGCTTATTATGAACTTTCCTTTTTATAAATTAATTACAAATTTTAAGTTTAAGGGAAGGGAGACAAACTTTTTAAAACTAAACCTTATTTGTCCTCAATAAACCATATTTTTAAAATTATTTTAACATGACTTATGGTATGTGGAATTAGCTTTAGATAACTATATATATTTTTATTTTATAAATTTTATAGCAGACTTAAGTAAAAGTTATAAAAAATAAGGTTTGTTTTAGAATTAATATATTTAGTATAAGAGTATAGGTTTATGCTTTTACAATTCAAAGTAAAAGAAATTGTATTTTTTAAATATTAAGGATATTATATATATACTAAAAAAGAATAAATTGAGGCTCTATGAAAAATCATTTTCAAAGCTAATTCACTTTTATCAAGTAAAGAAAAGTGAGAAGTTTTTAACTTTAAGAAGGGGATAGTGAAGTTCAAAATCATTAAAGACTATCCAAATATAATAATCCTCACATAAAAATAAAAGAAAAAGAAAAGAAAATAAAGGATTGAAAATGATCCTAAAAAAATAAAAATAAAATCAAAATAAAAAGGAAAAAAAATAAAAAATAAGTGAGGAGAAGCTTGAGGAGATGCCTAATCAAAAACCTGCTTCAGTTGAATTATCTTAAGGAAAGGGACTTAATTAAAATTTTGAACTTATTCTTAATTTTAAAAGTATTAACATCTTTACTAAAAGATTTCTCATGAAATAATTTTATTTTAATTATTTTGGGGATTTTCAGAATAACAAATTACAGGTATTCTTGAAATGAATACAAAATCTAGACTCTTTGACTTGACAATTAGATATTCTTACAATTTGGTTCTAACCCGAGTTAATAGAAATTTTTCTAAGGTTTCACTATTGCATTTATAGGACAAAAACTGTAGAAATCTTTAAGTAAAACCCATTACCATTAGTTATAAATGTTTACATAGTATAAGGAGTTACTTGAGAACAAGTAACGTTTAAGTTTGGGGAAATTGATACACCTTAAAATTACCTGTATTAAATATACATTTAATGCTCATTTTATGTACATTTTTGAAGATATTGTGCTTTAATGAAAGGTATTTTGCATATTTTTGGTTTCAGGCATAAGAAATGGATTTTAGAGAAAATGAAGCGAAATGAGGGCAAAATGGAACCACATAATTTGACACCATAGAGACAAATTNATGGATTTTAGAGAAAATGAAGCGAAATGAGGGCAAAATGGAACCACATAATTTGACACCATAGAGACAAATTTTGGCGCATAGCGCCAGTTCATGAACGTGAAGGGAGACATTGTGCCACAGATTGGCGCTATCATGCCAGAAGCCATTTTAACTTTGGCGCAATGAATTTGGACAAATTTTGAAGACGTGCCTGAAGTGACCCTTGGTTATTTTCAAAGTTTTATAAAGTAGGACCATTATCTGTTCGAAAAAGAGGCTCTAGAGGGTGTGTGAGTTCTTAGTGCTGAGAGTGTGTGTAAGAGAGGAGAGTCTTTAATTTTGTAAGAAGAGTTTGGAGATTGCTTCAAGGGAACTTCGGGAATTATTTGGGGAGAATCGAAGATATGTATTTCTTTTTTTGTATTTAAGTTTTTGCTGTTAAGACTTGGTTTTAAATATAAATCGTGTGTTATTATGTTATCTCCATGAATTATGAGCAGTTTTCTTTCTTTCTCCATGCATATGAAAAATAATCATGTGGGATGAGAATGATTTGAAGTTTTTTTTTTTAATTTGTGATGGAATTTTCACTGATTCTTCATTGACTTTGCAAACTGGCCACTTGTGAAGTTAGAATCTATCTTGAAATATAATGACCCGGGAAGTCTATGATTTCACCCAACTTGTGAATGTCACACTCATGAGGAGGGCGACCACAATTTAAGGAGAGTGTAAATAGATAGAGAGATGAATTGTGATGGGTGTATAATAGATGTTTTTAGGGTGGCAGGCTAGATTTTTTTATCAAATTGGTTTTAAGTTTGGATGTAATGGTCCTTAGTATATCCTATAGAGAGGGCATAGTGAGTAATCTAGAAGTGAGAGACTAGAGTCTACTCAACACCACTACGCAAGCTGTAACAAAGTTGAGATTAGCCAATGCTCTTTGCTAGCACCAAGAGAGGGTAAAGAATGGGTATGATCCTATTTGTCACAATACAACATTCTATGTTTTTAAAACAATCGAATCCTACAGTGATTAAGATCTCTTTGCAAGGGGAAATATATTTTCAAAATATTCGAACTCTTTTAAATCTTATTAGTTTAGAAAAATTGCACTTACTTTTTGCTTAAAATTTGAATACACATAAGTTTAGTTTTACTCCTTTACAAATATTTTGACAATATTCTCCTATCATTTTTATCTGCAATTTAGATAGAAGTTTTTTAAAGTCCTACTTGCTTTTTCTAAGTCCTGCTTGCTTGTTAGGGAACACTATGTCGATATTAATCCTATTCGAATAAATTACATTTATCAACTGCATAAATTTCCTACTTGCTTCTATTCAGAGTTTAATCCAACCAATGCCAAACTTGATGAAATTATTGGGTTCTTGACTAACAAGCATAGAGTTTTAAATATCAAAAATGGACGTCGGGTAAACTTTTCTTTTTCGATGCTTAATGTTCATTCTCTAGCCTAACATTATTTATATCTTCTAGACTTCTTCCAACTAATCATTTTAGTGAGGTAACCTGGGAGAGAGCCACTTTGAACTACTGTATTCAAATGAGAAAATCTATAAATATTGGCTCTCTCATTTACAAGAATTTGATCATTTTTTCTAAAGGAGGAACAACTGGAGGTATGGATTACCCTCCTTTTATTTCTACAATGTGTATACACTCTAGAGTTAAATATGAGCCATGGGAGGAGATCTTGCCATCTTTAAAGCATATTGGAAAGGTTAATTTTGAAATGTATGGAAAGCATACTAGTTCAGGATCCCG
>NEWO01002175.1:4461-43003 GCA_003013225.1 Phalaenopsis aphrodite
AATTGGAGATTTTAGGGTGACAGACTAAAATCCTGAATTTGGTCTTAGAGTTTAAGAACTAAAGCAAGTGTTGGCCTTCACGGGAAGGAAAGTGGGAGCACTAGAGTGAGAGCCAATATCCTCCCAGCCTAACCACAGATTTAGGGACTAAACCTGAGATTAGCCAATGATTTTCTGTAACACTAAATCAAAGTGGAGAATTAAAATTTCTCCTATTTAGCACATACAATATTTAATGTATCTCATTCTTTTACCTTATCGAATTCTCTACATAAGAAGAGGAGTTTTTAACATCTTAAAATTCTCAAACCAACTCATCCAGAAAGGGTTATCTTTAGAATTAATATTTACATTTAAGAATAGTTATGATCCTTACATTTAAAATTCACATTTAAGAGTAGTTCCTAGATAAAACACCATTCTAATCGACATTCCAAACAAGGACTAACAGTAGTAGACTGGAATTTGACTGAGGACATCTTTCCTCGCTTCCTCGTGGGATCGATGTTGGGGGTTTAATCAGAAAGTCGTATATTACTTGAAGTGATACGTGCATTTGCGTATAACCCATAATGTGTGAAGTATTTGCTATATCTTATAATATTTCAATTTTGTATATTAGCAGCTAAATATAATATGGGCCATGTTTTTGGTTGTCAGCTAAATTACCGCATAATTACGGGTCGGGTCAAGTTTTGGCACTGTCTCAAAGAAATTGAATTGACATAAAACACGCAGAAAAACAACATACAGTAGGGGCACATCATGTGATATGCCTTAGACTTATCCTCTAGCAGCTTTCCAATTTGCAAATATTCTATCAATGGCTTGTGTTAGTCTTTGTTGATGTCAGTAGCTGCAATCATCATCCCTTCTTCTTTTTCGAGCTTATGCAGATTGTCTAGGTCGATTCGAGATAGAACCTGATGCCCTTGTACTGTAATGTCAATGGAATCCTCCGGGGGACATGCCAATTTTTTGGCAAGTTATACTAAAGCATCGTCATGAGCTTTATCTCCCCAATGAATCAGGTAAACAATCACACTAGGGATTTGTTCAAGCACCTTCATTGCTGCTGATGATATTCTGTTAACCTTGGCTTCAAAATCTTATACTGTTCGGTGACTTGTTGGATGACAAGTTGTGAGTCGCCATAGATGACAATATCTTTTATTTTTTATCAAGATTGTTAACTTCAACCCAAAGATCAGTGCTTCATATCCTTCTTTGTTGTTTGTGCACGGCTCTGTCGGATGGTAGGAGAATCTAACATACCCTTATCTAGCTTAATAAAAATCATACCAATTCCTATATTGCTCGGTATAATTATTTCTGATTTTTTGTCATTTCTAGCTGAAGAAGCCCATCAAAGTACATTTTCCAATGCCTGACAATGGACGGTTCTATCTGCAGTATTTGCTTATCTGGCAATTCATCATTGAGTGGGGACCCAGTTGAAAGTGGGTGCACTGTGAGAAAATTTGCTAGAATCTGTCCCTTGATAGCACGGAGGGGAAAAAAAGTTATATCAACTTGCACTAAAATCATTGACCATCTTGCTAAACTTCCGAAAAGTGTTGGTCGGGTCATCAAATGAAATCGTTGAAATAGGTCTCATCCTTAATCTCTTTAAGATCTGAAGCACCCTATGGACATCCTCTACTTGCTCCTCCATCTCGTTGGCCATTGTTGCGACAATGTAAGATATTTCATATCCTAATTTCATTTCCTGTCCGCGGGTTCACCGGACTGTATCGGTGCGGCGACCTTGGGTACCCATACCTATTTCCTATTTGACGATGATGTCTTAGGAAGGAGCATCTTATTAGAAACATCAGTATGTCGAGGGAAAGTATGCTCCCCGTGGTGTAGATTGGCTACAGTGCCAGGTAATCGTCTTGTCTTTTCCTTTAGGATTGTAGGAATATCTCCATAATGGGTGACAGGTAAGATTTTCAGACCTGATCTTGACTTAACTGGTCGATGACCTGTGGTCTTCATAGTGGTATAATCAGTAGTAACTACTGCGGTATCAACTCTGTTCCCTAAACGGAACCAAATGGGGATACAAGTAGGTGGCACTCCAATTGCCTTGTGAGACTGTCTAGCAGATTTACATCTTTCAAAATTTCCTTCTTTATGCGAGGGGAAATTGCATCTCCCACTCGTTTAAGTAACTCGCTAACCGAACATCCTTATTTGGTAGCTAGCCTTTTGAAGATTGTACTATCTCGAGTGATAGGAGTGAACTTCTATCTCTCCTCACCGTGTCCATAAAGTGATGGTAGTGCGGCAGCGATTCTTCGAATACTCTCAAATCCATCGATATCCGTCAGAGCATGGAAGCTACTCCCTCATAGGAGTGGATAAATTTCCAGTAACACTTCTTCAACTTGATGAGGCTCCTCCTCAATGGGTGTCTTTTTAGGAGCCTGGGCTTTGATGGCCCTCCGAACTCTTCTGTCGCGGTTCCTCTTTTGAGTTCGGGTCAGCGCTATAATCCTTTAACTTGATCCAATTTCAAACACAGGTGGTGGGACAGTTAATCTCTCAGTCAGATCCTCAATAATCATTACTTCCTTCCCCATAATAGCAGTGGGGTTAGTAGGTTTGGCTGGTGTCGTGACGACAGTAGTTTTAGACTTTTTGCAGGTAGGGAAGACTTGAAGGTTGTTCAGACTGAATTCTGCAGATGGTTCCTGTATTTTTGGTGCGGTGATCTTCATCATTACAAATGGGGATTTCCAAAGGATGAACTTGAGATCTTCAAATTTGGCTCCAAATTTGATGTAAGGAGTAACGTTGCGGGCTTCGTGACTCGTTGGCAGGTTGCAGGAAAAGGTAAGCGTTGGGTAGGTCATTGCAGCAGGCTTGAAAACAGAAAGTTTTGAGGTTAGCTATATGGCCAAAAACCTCGTAATTTTTTTAAGTGCAAGCACTGAAAATAGAGGACGATCTGTAGATTGAGCGGGTCTTAATTTATGTGTATTTTTAAAATTTTGTTTAAGAAAAATCAAGAGGTGTAAATTTAATTAATATAAAAAAATTTCAAAGTGCGCGCAGCACAACATGATTTGGTTTAATTTGCAAGATAGCAAATCAAATTTAGAAGGGAGATGTTAAGTATCTTATGACCCATTGCGGGACGCATTTAGTGGCAGATAATGCCCAGGTAGAAATAGTCTACTGACACACCTATTGGGGATCTGACCCCACATAAAAATTTAAAGAGTCCTTAATGGTCTTCTGAACCCCTCTGTTCAAAGATGGTTGAACAGCTAGTCCCGAAGTCCAAGGAGTTAACCGTACTTTCTCAAGACAGAAATGGGTAAAGTATGCAAACGAAAGAAGGGTAATTTGGTCCAAGAGGGACATGGACACATTACCGATGTGTGAAGATAACATTTTGTTGATTTGTTTGGAGAGAAAACCTTGACCCCAGCGGAGTCGCCATAAGCTGTCAGTGCTATTTTTGGTTGGAGAGTTGCCCATAAGAAGCTGTCCGTCACCAGAATCAAAATCTCATCGCTCGCTTTGGAAGGACGTTTTAATTTACATATATATTTAGTTTTAGAGAAATATGAAATCAAATTGAGCACATATTTTTAATAGTTTAAATGAAAGAGCGCTGTACCTCAAATCTTGTATCTATCCCGAAGGATAAACGCAAAACTTGAGGATGAGGCTCGATCAAATAAACTAAGGAATATATGACAGCCATTTGGTTTGTGAAACCTTTATATTTGCCGATAAGTTCCTCTATTTAATATAAAGAATTAAATAGGGTTTATATTAAGCTGGGTTCGGACATGCTTCCTATAAGGGCAAGCCCCTATAGTTAATTACATCTTAGATGACCAAAGTCACCTAAGAAGACTCTCGATAAAAATCAGGAAATATTATCTTCAGGGAGTTTCAAAAATTAGGACTTTTCAATGAGAACGGGCATAGAAGTGTGAAAGGGGATTAGTCCAAATTTGGAACAAGTTGTTGTAGAGTCCAAAGGAGGAAGAACTAGGGGATGTCATTGATCCAGAGGAGAACCTCGGTGATTTTCCAAGCTATCCTAATATTTGGCTTCAATTTAGAGGAGAAATATTTAGGTGTTTCATCCGGTCAATTTTATCAGTTAGGGCTTACATCCGTGTGAAACGATCACACAAATAGCCTGGAAGATGTGAGGGTTTAGGTCGTGACGGACGACAACCTCGAAATCCTAAGACGAGTTAGGGCTCATATTGTATAGCAGGGCTATACAAAAGGCCTAAAGATAAGGTGAGGATTTACGTTGCATAAGCAAGCAACCTCGAAGTCTTATGACTTTGTTGTTTAAGTCTAAAGAAGGAAGATTGGTTTAGCTGGGGAAGATAGGTTTTGTTGTTGAAGATGGTCGTGCTGCCCACCATGCTAGCTCCAAGCTCAATGCCACGACAAGTTTGAGTTTTCTAGTGTGTCAAGTTATGATGTCAAATCAGGTGGCCCTATGGTTGTAGTTCTTTAAATTTTATAGGGGCATATTAAAGTTGATTAGAGCAACACCGGTTATGATCATACCGTTTCCTCGTTCTGGCACCACTATTTTCTATTGGATTCACTTAGTCCAAATGAACTTACTAACTCAACTTAATGAATTCCATAATTTCATTTAGACCGTAGGAGGCCTTGTTAGCAATCGTAGGTTACCTCCTCCGAGGGATTCTCGATCACCCGATAGAGACGTCTTAGTTTAGTTGGAGTTGTAGGTTTGTGTGATGTTTGTGATTAAATTTTGAGTTGTTTTATATCTTGAATGTTGTAGGGCTGAGTTTTATCTTGGTTGATTTTAATTTTGCTTTTGGTTTCAGTTTTGTGGCTATCCTAATAGTTTTAGTTTTCATGCAAGGTGGCATCGTTGTTTAGCATGCAAATTTTCAGGTATAAGAGTACAATATGAAAGTACAAGAAAGACAATGCTAAAAATTATAAAAGTGTACCTGACGAGTCTTCTTGTTCCACCACCTGAAACTCAAAAAGCATGTTAAGGGAGTTTATATGAAACAGGGAGGTAAAATTTTGATGACTTATCTAACCCTAAGTCATATCTTGGTGGGTCCTTATAAGTTTAATTAAGGATGATGTTGCCAAGCAAAATATATCAAATTTAGTAGATCTCCGAGGTATCCAACAGTTTAAGAGAAAGAAGCAGGTCCATGCTTTCCTCTTATCACCTGGTGAAAAGCCTTGAGCTCACTCAAAGTTTTTATGTTGCTTAATAATTCATCCTATAATCACCCTAATGCTCAATGAACATTGATGTATCAATTACCCCTAAGAGCAAGGTAATTATCATCTGTAATTTAATTTTGAAAATTATGTGGGTGAAGACCCTTAAAGAGGTAAGTTAATGTTATTGGAACACTTAACCAAATTTTGGTCTTAATTGGGCTTGTAGTGTTTGAAAGTTGTTTTAATTTTAAATGATGCTTACTTTTCTAATACTTATTTAAATGAAACATGATTTAGCCTAAGTCACTACTAATCACTTAAGACCTAGGTGAGTGTCTTAATTAATTTTGAAAAGATTAAGCTTTAGGTGGTCACAATTCTTGACTTGAATTTTATTTGAAAATCAAAATAGGGGTATTAAATTGATTAATTATTGACTTCAAAAGTCATACTCCTAAGTCCCAGGTTCATTTTATTTTAATAAACTTCCAAATTTTAATAATTTAGAAATTTATTAACCTATCTTCTCAATTAAGAAAGTGAGGTTGGTTTCTACCAATTAACCCCTTGTGTTTCAAACATCCAAATCATGATCAGAGGTTGCCCATTTCCCTCCTTGAATTAAGCCTAAGGCTAAATTTCCTAAATTACTTTTTTTGCCCCTAGGGCTCTAACACTTCATAATTTGTCAAATTCAATCCAAATGACTTTGCAATTTTTATCCTACCTCATTCATGGGACAATTAAGACATGAGAGTAGAAAATGTGATTTTTCAAAATTTAATGAAATTTATATAATTATTTTCATGCAAAAATAGTATTCTTCAACGAAAATTCCTAACTTGACCAAGGTAAATCCTAATCCCTTGAAATTTTTACTGGAGGTAGACCTAGACCAGAAAGCCTTTGAACCAAATTTTATGTTTTTTTTGAGTTTTATTTGAATTTAAAGAATTATTTTAAGTTCTGAGGTATTTATTAAATATAAAATATTTTTAAAAGGTAAAGATTAAGTTTTATATTTTTGAAAAATCCTCCTGAGGTCAGAGAACTCAGAAGAGACAATTTTATATTTCTCTAAATTTTATTTGATTTATTGGAATTACTCTTAGTGAAAACCCATTTTAACCGTCAAAAAATATTTTTTAAGCCTTAAAATTCAGTATCTTTATTTAGAAACTCAGGAAAAATATTATAATTGTACCCAAGGCTTAGGAAGCAATTTAAAATATTTTCATGAATTTTATAATTTTTGTGATTTTTATGAATATTTAATTATTTAAATACTTAAAATAAGTGAAAAAAATAAAGTTTTTATTTTAAATACCATTTTAATTTTAGAAAATACCCAAAATCACAAAGAACTCAAAAAATTAAGTTTATAATTTTTCTAGTTATATTTTAATTATTAAAAATCATTTTAGTGTCAAAAATGTTATTTATCTTTAAAATTCAAATTAAGTTATCAAATGAACTCAAAATACTTTGAAACTTTTATGGTGATTTCTCTGGATCCTATAAAATAGTGAAGATCAAAAATCAAGTCATTTTGTTGTTTTAATTTTTCAAAATTAATTATTTCATTGATTTGGGGTTTGTAAAGATTAGGTGTATTTTGAATGACTTGACTCATGAGAAATTTTACTAATGGTTCTCTGGTCATAGCGAACCTTCCAAAATTTTCTTAGATTTTTCTTAGCAACATGCTAATTTCCATAATTAATTTAAGCAAATAATGCATATAAACTTCAAAAATATGATTCTTTGTCTAGGGCTATCCTCTTACTTTGGAAACATCAAGGAATGTTTATTTTAACAGAGGAAATAACATGCTAAAATTTCAAGCCATGGTGATATTATTCCATGCATTGAGAATCAAAACATTCAAATCAATGTTTAATTAATTAAAAATAAAATATGCATCACATGGATTTAAAATTATTTTGACAATATTCTCCTCTGTTCACTGACCAAGTGAGTATTTTTGTTTTACTTTTATGATTTTTTTACAGTAAGATATGAATTTTGGAAGTTAGGGATCATTTTCTAAATCCCTATTTATCTATTTAAATGCACGTTGCCACCTCAACCTACGGCGGCTCCGAAACTCCATGCGACTCACTCTCATTCGACGTTGCCATCCACCTCAGTGCTGACTCGGCCCATGGCTTATGTTCTGAAGCACTGTTCGGCTTGATCTCGACCTTCCATCTGATATACCCGCGATCGAACGACGCTCCGTCATCGTCCCTGATAGCCTAGCCCGAGAACCGTTCGTCTTCTAGCCTTAAGATATCTCTCATTTGTTAACCAAACTAAGTGAATTTTTTTTAAATGCTTGTCTAAACTAGAGGAACATATCCATATGGTTATGATGCCATGAAATCAACTCAAAATAAATGGAGAGTTCAAATAGACTCAGGAATAAGAGAGGTTTTATACCTTGGCTTTGAGAAGTGAAGCTTCAATCAGAGGTTCTTGACACAATCATTTGGATCCAAGGAGGCTAGGGATTGAGCCTCTAGCCTTGGTGTAAGGCCTAGGTATGATTTTGATCAAACGCAATTTCAGGTGTTGGTTCAGAGGAGGATTTTATGGGGCTTTGGCTTCTTTCTCGGTTGTGAAGGTGTGAGCACAAGTAATTGAAGTTTGGTGGACTATAGAAGTGTAATGAGCTCTGTCCTAATTTTTGGCAGAGGTTTGAGCTCAAAATTGATTTTCTACAGTGGAATTCAGTGAGGGAAGGGGGTTGGATTGCACTGAGGGGATCTCAAAGAAGCTCTGTGAGAAGTTTGTGGCTCTCTCTCTAAGAAAATTTCAGCACTACCTCCATGACCATGGAGGTGAGTTTTTATAAAAATGGCCATGGGGTGGCTCTCATGGCAAATATTTGGGTGCATTGTGGTGCTTAGATGGAGGGCAGAGGAGCTCTACAATTTGATTTGGTTGAGCTGGCCTCTAGGTTTGATTTGGGAGAAGTTCCATGGGGGTGGCTCTCAGTTTTGAGCATCTCCATGACTAGGCTGGCCGACCATGGCAAGGGGAGGTGGCTAGGTGCTCAGGGCATCCAGGGGAATCTCTCAAAGCAACTTAATGCAATGAGTTTTAGTTTTGGTAAGGGTATATTAAGCATGTTCATTTTTGGAAATAAAATCCCTTAATTTGGGGGACTTTTGGTCCATAGCTTAGTTTAGGTGGTTAGATTGGTTTTGGCTCAGTCTTAGGGTCTAACCAATGGCTGAGGTGGAGTTAATTTGATGACTTTGGGCTAGTTAGGCCAACTTTAGTGCATAGGTTCAATGTGGGTTCAAGTGATCAAAGTTGGGTTAGCCATGTCAATTGACCCAATTGATTGATCAACATTGTGTAGATGATTGTTATGAAGATTTTTGGTGAAGGTTTGAAATGATTTTGAGTTCAATTGGTAGGTCAATTTGAGGGATTTTTGAAATTTGGTCAAATTGGGCATGTTGGGCTAGACATGGGTCTAGGTTGGGCTAGCATTGGGCTAAGTATAAATTTAATTGTTCAAATGATCAAGGGAGATGTTGTGAATATTTTTTATGAAGGGATGGAGTAAAAAATTTGGGGCTAAGGCAATCAATTTGGTGAGATTTTGAGACATAGCCAATTTAGCGTAAATTTGTGGGTTTGGGACTTAAATTGAAATAAAATGAGATGGAGGTCTCACCAAGGCCAATTAAAGGTAATATTTGATGTGTGTGAATGTTATGAAGGTTTTTAAACACAAATTGTGGCCAATTGAGTGGGCTATGGGTTCAATTTGGTGGAACGAAGTCATAGGGCCAAAATTGGGGTTTTGATCTAAATCAAAATTGGGTCTAAATAATGGACCAATTGAGCTTGTATTTGGTCTATATTTGTCATATCAAGAGTGAATTTTAGTTTAGAATTCAAATTGGAGTAAATTTAGACCAATTAGATAAACATTTGGCGTAATTTGGGGAAAATATGGGCCTTTAAAGAGCAATTTGGGGCTTTTGGTTAAAGATGGTCAAATTGGCCAAATTGGGTCATGTGATAGTTAAAAAAAATAAAATTGGGAATATTTGGGAGGTTTTGGGAATTTTTGGGATCTTTTGGAATTTTTGGAATTTTGGGGTAAAGAGGGGTATTTTGGTAATTTGGCCAATTCTGGTGATTTTGCGTAGTTTGGGTGTTTTCAAGGTGTTTGAAATGATTTTGAACCAAGTTGGGTATTTTGGTTAAATTTGGTAATTTTAGCTAGATTTGGGGTCCCAAGGGTATCTAGGTAATTTGGGGGAGTTTAGAGGCAAAAAGCTAGGTTGGGTATCTTGTTAGAAATAGAGTGGCAACCGCCATCAATAAGCCATAGACCAATAGAAACCCCATTTTGGGTCCTCTATGTAGTGTTCTTAGCCAAACCCTTGCCTAGGGCTAGTGGGTTTAAGGGACCACCTACATGAGTCTCCCAAAAGTATCAAGGGACTAGAGCCTAGAAATTCTGGGTTTAGAGTAGTGAGTGATTGTGAGTGTAAATGATTGCAAGTGAATTCCTTAGCCCTAGAAAAACACCAAGGGTCAACCCTTAGGTCCAACAGTCCTGAGGGTGACTCATCTTGAGTTTCCCCAATAGTGACCCCACCTACTAAGTGCTAGAGATTAGGACCAATATTTGGAACTTCAAGTTGTGTAGAGAAGAGTGTAGAATTTCTAATGGTGAGGGTTCCATGTCAATTTTTCTAAGAATAGTCAGCAAGAAAGTCCTATGGCTAGAACTTAGGCTACAAAAGAGGAAAAACTAAACCTCAACCAAAAGTCAGGTCAACATGAATGTTATGGAATGTCTGTTGTGAACGTCATGGAATATCTATCGTGCTTGTCATGAAATATCTGTTGTATATGTCATAAAGTTTCCGTTGTGAATGTTATGAAATGACTATCATGAATGTCATGAAGTGTCTGTTGTGAATGTCATGGTATTTCTGTCATGATTGTCATAAAATGTCTATTGTGAATGTCATGAAGTGTCTGTTGCGATTGTCATGGAATGTTTATCGTATCTGTCATGAAATCTCTATTGTAAATGTCATGAAATTTCAATTGTGAATGTTAAGAAATGTCTATCATGAATTTCATGAAGTGTTTGTTGTGAATGTCATTGTATGTCTGTTGTGATTGTCATGGTATGTCTCTGATAAAATGTCTGTCACAGATGTCGTAGAATTCCTGTATGGTATGTTTGTCACAAATGTCGTGGATAACTCTTATTGTTAAAGAGTTGAAATTAAGTAAGATAGTCCAATCTATCAAATGATAGAATACCTTAGAATGTCATGTCATTTTAACTCTTAATGTCACAGAGTTAAAATTTGGGTAGGATAATTCTATCTTAGAATGTCATGAGATTTTAACTTTTAATGTCGTAGAGTTAAAATTTGGGTAAGGTAATTCTATCTGTCAAATGATAGAATAACTGAGAATTTCATGTCATTTTCACTCTTAATGTTGAAGAGTTAAAATTTGGGTAAGATAACTCTATCTGCCAAAAGATAGAATATCTGAGAATTTCATTTTAACTCTTAATGTCGTAGAGTTAAAATTTGGGTAAGATAATTCTATCCTAGAAAGTCATGAGATTTTAACTCTTAATGTCATAGAGTTAAATTTTGGGAAAGATAGTCTTATCTGTGAAAAGATAGAATACCTAAGAATGTCATTTTAACTCTTAATGTCGTAGAGTTAAAATTTGGAAAAAATAATTCTATCTGTCAAAAGATAGAATATCTGAGAATGTCATTTGAATTCTTAATGTCTTAGAGTTAGAATTTGGAAAAAATAATTATATCTGTCAAAAGAAAGAATATCTCAGAATTTCATTTTAATTCTTAATGTCGTAGAGTTAAAATTTGGGTAAGATAATTCTATCTTAGAATGTCATGAGATTTTAACTCTTAATGTCGTAGAGTCAAAAGTTGGGTAAGATAATCATATCTGTGAGAAGATATAATATCTAAGAATGTCATTTTAACTCTTAATGTTGTAGAGTTAAAATTTAGGAAAAATAATTCTATTTGTCAAAAGTTAGAATATCTGAGAATTTCAGTTTAACTCTTAATGTCGTAGAGTTAAAATTTCGGTAAGATAATTCTATTTGTCAAATGATAGAATATGTTGGAATGTCATTTTAACTCCTAATTTTGTAGAGTTAAAATTTGGGTAAGATAATCCAATTTGTCAAATGATAGAATATAAGAGAATATAATATCATTTTAACTCTTAATATCGCAGAGTTAAAATTTGGGAAAGATAATTCTATATGTCAAAAGCAAGAATATTTGAGAATGTCATGTTTTTTTAGCTCTTAATGTCATAGATTTAAAATGTGGGAAAGATAATTTTATCTGTTAAAAGATAGAATATCTTTGAATATCATGAGATTTTAACCTTTAATGTCATAGAGTTAAAATTTGGGTAATATAATTCTATCTGTCAAATAATAGAATACCTTAGAATGTCGGGTCATTTTAACTCTTAATGTCGAAGAGTTAAATGTCATAGAGTTAAATTTTGGATAAGATAATTCTATCTGTCAAATGATAGAATACCTTAGCATGTCATGAGATTTTAACACTTAATGTCATAGAGTTAAATTTTGGGTAAGATAATTCTATCTGTTAAATGATAGAATATCTTAGAATGTCATGAGATTTTAACTTTTAGTGTTGTAGAGATAAAACTTAGGAAAGATAATTCTATTTGTCAAAAGATAGAATATTTGAGAATCTTATATCATTTTAACTCTTAATGTCATAAAGTTAAAATTTGGGAAAGATAATTATATCTGTCAAAAGATAGAATATCTGAGAATGTCATATCATTTTAACTCTTAATGTCAACGACAACAACAACAACAACAACAAAGCCTTAATCCCACTACGTGGGGGTCGGCTACATGAATCCTTTTCTCCATTGTGTTCTATTTAATGTCATATTTTTATTTAGTTCTAATAAATTAAGATCAATTTTTAAACAATAAGCCCAAGTTTTCCTAGGTCTACTGATCTCCGATAACTGCTTATATGAAACAGTATAATAATAATTCTGATTATATTTTTCACTTATATTTCATTATTTCGCAACAAAACCAAAAAAATGATCCTGAACAAAAATAAGAATTTTATTTTTAATTTATATATATTGGGATACTACGCAAGTATATGTATCGTTATCAAGTAATATACGACTTCTTAATTAAGACCTAAATATTGAACCGACAGGGAAGATATGTAATATGCACTTTTTGGAAAACTTTCTATTTTTAAAAAGATAAAACTAAGGATGTTTTTGCAGTAAAGAAAGTTTAGATATTTTTGGTATTTTTTATATTTTGACAAAAACAGTACAAACTTAAAAAGATAACTTGAGTTTTTGTAGAAGAAAAACACTAAATATGAAAATATCTTTCTCCTCATCATGAATCAGTAATAATTATAGGAATTCTATTGTGGAAGTATACATATTGTGTTGTGCTAAATAGGAGCAATAATATTCTTTACTCTTACTAGTAATGCTATAAAGAACGTTGGCTAATTTAAAGTTTGAATAGTTCTGAAGATCAGCTAGGTAGGAAAGATACGAGCTCTCACTCTAGAGTTCCCTCGATTCCCTCCACCTGAGGGCTAACATCTCGTATCAAAACCTAAAACAATAAATCAAGTTGGGGACTTTAACCTATCACATTAAAGTCCTCTAACTATACATTCTTCAATGAATATTACCCTACTTATTTACACTCAATCATATGAACTGCATCTCATTCATATAACCTCAAGTGATTCTTTCCAATTGTTGACTAAGACAATACCATCCCGGTTCATACATGTTCTCACAACAAATTTTAACATCTGGATTTACGAAATCAGGAAGTAAATGAAGTAAATGGATTTAAATCATTACAACTTCTTCCAACATTAAAGATCAACACTCTCCACAACTTCCATTCAACACTTAATTAATTATCATTTTAAGAAGAAAGATAAAAAACTACTCAGAATCTATGGAGAAAACAAAACCACACTTTATTTTAAAAGTAGAAATCATTGTCAAACCAACAATAAGTCTCAATTAAAACTAAAAGTAGCCTAAAACAAAAGATAAAAACTTATCTCAATTCCTCCACCAAACTCTTGAAGTTCCTTTGAATCTCTTCTCTTTTACAACACTCTCACTATAAAACTAGAAATAAAAAAAGGATAAATATGTGGTGCCTGAAAATCCCTCCAACTAACTCCCCAATTTTTAAACTTTTAAAACTTTTCCAGTACTTTCAGGACCTCTTTCAAAGTCCCAATCTTCCTTTATTATTAATTCTCTAAAAGGTGTCTTGGTATCTCTTCAAAATATGTCTCGATTCGATGTATTTCCCCAAAAGATGCATCCTTTCACAATAATTTTCGTCCATGGTGGTTGTAATCATTTATTAAGCCAATAAGAGCCTAAAAAACCTCTTCAAAATTCACAAAAACCAAATTTACTCATCTAATAATTGCCACTGGCGCTTAAGCATGGGGCCTCTGGCACTTAGACGCAGCCTTCTCTGTTTACCCGATGCTTAAGCATCGGATCTGGCGCTTAGGCACCAAAACGCTTCTGAACATTTTTCACCTATTTGATTCAAAGTTGATCATTTTTCACTCCTTTAAAAATTTTTCAGCATTTTACCTATACCTGAAAGAAAAACACAAAAAAATCCTTCCATTAAAGCACAATATCTCAAAAATAGGTATAAAAATGTGTCCAAAACACTATATATTTTAAGCATATCATCTACCTCAACCTTTCTTAACAAAATTCAAATCTAAAACATCTACTCTCCTAATTGGATCTTTAGATGGTCGACGTTTAATGTGACCAAACCATCTAAGAAGACTTTCTCAAATTTTGTCTGTCACAGAAGCTACACCAACCCTATTCCGAATATATTCATTTTGCAATTTGTCTCTAAGTGTAAAGCCACTCATCCACCTAATCATTATCATCTCGGCAACACTTAACTTATTATTATGCTTCTCTTTTAAAGGCCAACATTTAGCGCCATAGAGCATTGCAGGTCTCACCACCGTCTTAAAAAATTTTCATTTCAGTCTAAGCAGTACTTTTCTATCACACAAAAAAGCCCGAAGCATTCTTACACTTCAACCAACCAACTTGAATTCTACTATTAACATCTCCATCTATATCATCATTAGTTTGAACAACATACCCAAGATATCTAAATCATTCAAACCTTTTAATAATTTGATCACCCAAAATCACATCTTTGTCGCTAGAGCTACTACTACTAAAATTACATTCTACGTATTCAATTTTAGTTCTACTTAAATGAAGGCCTTTAGAATCCAATGTAGACCTCAATAATTCAAGTTTTTCCTTGGCTTTTTCTCTCGTTTTATCCAAAGAAGGATATCATCAGCAAAAAGCATACACCAAGGTACATCCTCCTGTAGATGTCCAGTAAGACCATCCATAACTAAAGAAAAAAATATTTGGGCTTAAAGTCGATCTCTGGTGTAATCCAATAAAAATAGGAAAATATTTTGTCAATCCTCCTTCAGTTTGAACACAAGTAACAGCTCTAGTATAAATATCTTTAATGACTTGAATTTAAGTCATATCAAAACCTTTCTTCTCCAGAACTCTCCAAAGGATATCTCTTGGAACCTTATAGTACGCTTTTTCTAAATTAATAAAAATCAAATGTAGATTCTCCTTATTATCTCTAAACTTCTCCATCAAACCTCTCAATAAATGTATAGCTTTCATAGTAGACCTCTCCAGCATGAATCCAAATTGATTATGAGAAATCTTTGTAATGTGTCTTAACCTATGTTCAATTATCCTCTCCCATAATTTTAAAACATGACACATCAACTTAATTCCTCTATAATTTGCACACTCTTTTGCATCCCCTTTATTCCTAAAAATGGGGACCAAAGTACTCTTCCTCTACTCCTCAAGCATCTTTTTAGTTTTTAAAATAATATTAAAGAGTTTAATAAGGCATGAAACTCCCAAATCTCTTAAATTTTTCCACACTTCAATTGGGATATCATCAGGTTCTACAGACTTTCCACCCTTGATTTTCTTTAAAGCTTCCTCAACTTCTTATTTACTAATGTGATGGTAAAAATGAAACATTTTATTATTCTGAATGAAATTAAGATCACAAAGGTCAATCATATTTTCATAAACTTTATTAAAAAGTTTATTAAAGTAACTAGCCCACCTATGTTGAATATCTTTTTCTAAGAAAAGTACATTTTGATTTTCATCTTTAGTACACTTTACTTGAGTTAAATCTTTACTTTTATTCTCTCTTTGTTTGGCTAGTTTATACATATATTTTTTACCCTCCTTAGTATATAATCTATTATAAAGATCATTAAAAATTTTAGTGTCACAGATTGTTCTTTTAGACTCTTTGCAGGCCGTTTGATATTTTTTCCCAATTCTCTAAGCTTTTACATTTAAACAAATTTTTATAACATTAAATCTTATATTTTATCTTTTGTTGAACATTATTATTCCAACACTAACTATTTTTATCTATAAACATTTTTTTCTTTTGATTCTCCAAGCACATCTTGTGCTACTTACTTAAATAGTGTTTATTACTTTATCCCACATCACATTTTCTTCTTTATGAACATCCCAAATTTTGAAATCTTTAACTTTGCACATAAAAATAATTTTATTTGTTTCTTTTAACTTTCCCCATCTAATTCTATGATGATGAGTCATAGTATTCTTTATTTTCCAACTCTTCATCTCAAAATCTAGAACTAATTAACGATCTTGGGTACTTAAATTCTCACTTGGAATGACCTTACAATCTTTACAATCTCGATGATCTCTTCTTCTCATAAGAAAATAATCAATTTAAGTTTTACAACTTTTATAAGTAATAAGATGCTCATCTCTTTTCTTGAATAAAGTACTGGTAATAACAAAATCATACACTAAAGCAAAATCTAAAATAACTTTACCTTCTTCATTAGTTACTCCAAAACCTTAGCCACCATGAGTATACCTGAAGTCTTAAACCACTCTACCAACATGTTCATTTTAATCTCCTCCAATAAAAATTCTTTCTTCAAGAGGTATCAGTTGTATTATGTCTTCTAAGTCATTCGAAAATTTATCTTTAGACCCTATATCTGAACCTACTTTAGGAGCATAAGCAATTACATAAGATTAAAAATCTTAGTATCAATGATAATCTTAAGGGCTATAATTCTATCACTAATTCTATTAATTTTTACAACATTATCTTTCGAACTCTTATCAATAATTACACCTACACCATTTCTAGTGCGATGCTGACCATAATACCAAAGTTCAGAACCTAAATTATCAATCTCCTTAGCCTTTTCTCCAACCCATTAGTTTCTTGAATACATAAGATATTAATTTTTCTGAGTCATAATATCAAATAATTCCATTAGTATATCATTAAGAGTACCCATATTCCAAGATCCTATCATAATATTAGTTTTATTAGTTTCATTGAATAACTTCTTTACCCACATTCGTTAAGAGTACCCATATTCAAATAAGCAGGAACCCTTGCTTATTTGACACTATACCCAGGCACCGATGTAGTAGACCTTGCACAATTTTCATTGTATTCAGCGCATCGCTTCCAAGGGACACCCTAACACTGTCATTGCTGGTTCCAAGCCCGGATGTGAAAAGTAAAGGGTTGTGTTAGGTTGTTGACAGTCAGCGTAAAACTTGTCAAAAAAAATCATGACATGAATCCTTTTGATCAGTCAAAAGATAGAATATTTGTGTATGAAGAATGAATGACTTAATGAGAGATGAGGAGAAAAAACTTCCCCAGCAGACTCGCCAGTCTCTTGATGGCACCCGTAACTCGTCATTTGCGGTTGCCGCCAATTCTTTCTTTATTGATGATGTTTATTTTAGTTGAAAGGAGTCGCCACTCTATTTATCTATTTTTATTACCCTAATCTCAAGTTAACTTATTCTCTTGAATCATGTTAAGGATTTCACGTTCTTAAGAAACTAGGAGAAGGAAGGAAAATGGATAAAAATAGAGAACATGAGAGAAGAAATGTTGAAAGGATTTTTCATTGTGGTGAGCATTATAGAGAAATACTTTCTCATATATGAAAAACCACATGAAAAATAAGTAACTAGAGATTTTATGTGTATCACCTATTTTGAGTTCTTACTTTTTCTATAAGAGCAAGCTCTTATAGTTAATTACATCTACGACATCTAAAATTGCCTAAGAAGACTTTTGATTCTCATCAACACTCGTTCTTCTAAGAAATGTCAAGGTCAAGGAAAGAAACATCAAATGTTTTATTCCTAGGGTAATAGATTTATAATAATATGATTATATCCTAATTGTTTTGTTTTATTTTATTTTGTCATGTCATTTTGATTTGTATATGTCATTTCATGTCGTTTTGTTTTTGTTTTTGTCATTTCATTTAGTTTTTGTTTTGGTTTTTTTTTGTTGAAATTCCACTTTTAAATGTCATCCTGCAAAATAGAGTTAGCACACCCTATAACATGCAAAGAAAATCTAGAGCAAAATTTTGTTTTCATGTCTCCAATAAACCTACAAAATAGAACACGATTACCATAAAATCATGTTTTCATATTTATCAGTTTTTGTCGGTCATTTAATTGGTTGAATAATTTCCAAACGACCCAGTCAAGATGTCTATGGCACCGTCGTCCAAGGGTCATAAAATATTCAGAAATTACTTAGTTCGAAAGGTGTTTAAACCAAGACCAAAAGATTCCTGTCAGCAATCTAATGCGGGGGTAGATTTAGTGTGTAAATTTTGCAAATATTTTTCAGTATTACAAATCTACACACGACAGATATAAATTAAATATGTAATATAATCCCAATGAAAAATACCTTTTATGAAAATAGTTTATCTTTTAAAAATCTTGTTAAACTGTCAAATCCCCATTAAAATCAACACTAGTATACGTATCGCTCAAGTAATAAAAGACTCTAATGGAGTGCTAGATATCGATCCCACACAAAAGTTGGAAATCTTTGAAGTAATTTTTTTAAATTATTTTATAATTTAAAAATACAAAAATAAAAGTAAAGTGCAAAGTTTGAATATTAACTACAAAGGTAAATGCTGTAAAATGCAGCTGAAAATCAAAGTTAACTAACTAAGAAATAACTTTCAAAAGTAAAATTATGAAAACTAAACAAAGTTTTTGTTTTGATGGAAAGCTCAAATTTAAGAAAGCATCCTTCCCTTTTACAATGAGTATATGGATTGTGAAAAAATTGAAATCATTTGAAAGTATATATAAAAACTTTTTTGTGCCAAATTGGAGCAATCCTATTCATTACCCTCTTCTGAGTGCTATAAATAATATTGACTAATCCAGAGTTTGGTCCCTAATTTTGTGGTTAGGCTGGAAGGATATCAGCTACCACTCTAGAGGTCCCACTACTCCCGCACCTGAGGGCTAACAATCTTGCATCAGTTTTCAATCAACTAGACCAAATTGGGGATTATAATCTATCACCTTAAAATCTCTAATTCTGCATCCAACAAAGAATATTTCTTTATTTATATGCACCCAATCTCATTAATGACATACTCTCTCATGAAATCAAATGTGATTCTCCCTATGTTGTAGAAATCATATCTCTTTTCAGAACATATGTCTCTCAAAAAGTTTTAACATTTTAATTAGCCAGTTCAAAAAGTAAATGAAGATCAGAGTTCAAATCATTACAAATTATTGACATTTAAAACCATAGAAAACAAAATCAATTCTTCACAAAATCATATCTCAAAGTAGGTAGAAGGATAAAGAAGACTAGTCTGATTTCATGAGAATGATACGACAAAACACTGATTTCATATATATAAAAATAAGTTTACAAAATAAAAGAAATAAAAGACACAACTTATCTCACAATTCTTTGCAAGGAAATCCCTAGATGTTCTCTTCAAGCCTTTCTCTCTTTACAATCCCATCCAAATGACTCTTAGAAGTGTAATGAAGAAGAAATCTCTCACCTTCTCTCTCATCCGAAAACCCTAGAAGAATATATCCTCTTCTCTCCTCTTGCCTCTCACACAAACTTTCTCTCTCTCTCTCTCTTTCATCTCTTATGCCAACTGTATCAAGTCTTCTCTTTATTTTGGGTTTCATCCTTGGAAAAAAAAGGACAAAATTCCCCTCCAAAAGTTAACTCTTCAAAATTCAAAAGATGCGTCATTTGATCCAAGAGACATATCCCTTCATAAACAAACCTTCCAAAGTTTCTAGATGCATTGAATTAATCTAATATGAGTGTACAACAAATGTCTCTTTGAAAATTCATGTAAAATTCATCTCAAACCACCTTAATTTGCAAAAATTCATCTCTGGCACATCTTGTGATGATTTGGCACATCATGCGCCAATTCTCTATCACACGGTGCATCATGCGCACCATGTGCCAGAATTCCAAAATTTTCTGTTTTGGTATCAAATTTTGTCGTTTTTGTCATTTTTGCTCCAAATGCCTAAAAATGATATATCCGCAACAAAAACATGAAAATAGCCTTCTTTGAAGGTCAATATCATCAAAAATAACCATTAATATGTGCTTGAAACAGTATATTATTTTGATGTATCACAACCACAAATTGTGTCATCCAAAAAAATCTTCGTAAATCTGAACACAAATGTTTAAGTAGAAGTTTTAATATCTTTTAAGATGAATTTTATGTCTTTTATGTCGGTGAGGTGAATTCTCATTTGTTCTGGGTCATATGTTGATTATACCTGAAAGACTTTAATTGAAACCTAAGATTTAGGTTTAATGTCAATGAAACATAAGTTATGAAGATGATCAGGTCTAATGGTAGAACCTAAAGTTTGAAATAGTTAAATTCTAATGTGGGTAGCACTTAAAATTTTTAAAGTTCAATGTAGGTAGAACCTAAAGATTGAAAATGGCTTAAGTCCAATGTAGTTAGGACTTAAAAGGTCTTAGGTTCAATGTAGGTAGAACCTAAGGATTAAAATGGTTTAAGTCTAATGTAGTTAGGACTTAATATGTTTTAGGTTCAATGTAGAACCTAAGGTTTGAAATAGTTTAAGCCCAATGTGAGTAGAACTTAAGGTAATTTATGTTCAATGTAAGTGGAACCTAAGGATTGACATGGTTTAAGTCCAATGTGAGTAGGACTCAAGGTAATTTAGGTTCAATGTAGGTAGAACCTAAAGATTAGAAATGGTTTAAGTCCAATGTATTTAGTACTTAAGATTTTTTAGGTTCAATGTAGGTAGAACCTAAGGTTTGAAATGATTTAAGTCCAATGTAATTAGGACATAAGATGATTTAGGTTCAATGTAAGTAGAATCTAATGGTTTAAGTCCAATGTAGTTAGGACTTAAAATGTTTTTGGTTTTATGTAGGTAAAACCTAAAGATTGAAATGGTCTAAGCCCAATGTGAGTAGGACTTAAGATGTTTTAAGTTCAATGTAGGTAAAAACTAAGGATTTAGAATTTTTTAATTCCAATGTAGGTGAAACTTAAAATGTTTTAGGTTCAATGTTGATAGAACATAAGGTTGTTTTAGGTTCAATATTGAACCTATAATCTGAAATAATCTTAAGTCTAATAAGGTTAGGACTTAGAGTTGGGTCGATTTAAGTTCAATGTAGGTTGAATTTAAAGTCTAAAGTTTAGGTTAACTTTAGTTGAGTTTAAGTCCAAGTTGGGTTGAAATTAGGAGTTTGAATTGATTTAAGTCTCATCTAGTTAAGAATTAATTGTTAAGTTAGATTCAAGTTGGGTTGAATTTAATGATTTGAGTTGAATTAGGTTCAAGTTGGGATGAACCTTTGAGTTTGATTTGATTTAGGTTCAAGTTGGGTTGAACCTAAGGGTTTATGTTGGATTAGGTTCAAGTTAGGTTGAACCTAAAGAGTTTGAATTGAGTTAGGTTCAAGTTGGGTTGAACCTAAGGGTTTGATCTAGGTTAGGTCCAAGCTGGGTTGAACCTAAGGGTTTGAGTTGACTTAAGTTCAAGTTGGATTAAACCTAAGGGTTTGTGTTAAGGTAGGTTCAATTTAGGTTGAACCTAAGAGTTTATGTTGGATCAATTCTGGGATGAATTTGAAGGTTTTTGTTAAGTTAGATTCAAGTTAGGTTGAATCTAAGGGTTTTGAGTTGACCTAGGTCCAAGTTGGATTGAACCTAAGGGTTTGAATTAACTTAAGTTCAAGTTGGGTTGAACCTAAGGGTTTAAGTTGAATTACGGTCAAGTTAGGTTGAACCTAAGAGTTTAAGTTGGATCAGGTTCAAGTTAGGTTGAAGCTAAGGGTTTGAAGTTATCTTAAGTTCAAGTTGAGTTAAACTTAGTTGAGTTAGATTCAAATTGGGTTGAACCTTGGGTTGATGTTTGACTTAAGCTCAACTTTGGGTTGATCTAAGTTGAAGAATTAATTTTAGGTTCAATTTGGATTAAACCTAAGGTTGAAGTTTTGAATTAAGTTCAATAAGATATGATCCTAAGTTAAGGGTTTGATTTTAGGTTCAATGTGGGTTGAACCTAGGGTTTAGATTTTGATTTAGTTTCAATGTGGGTTGAACCTAAATTAAGGGTTTAATTTTAAGTTCAATGTGGGTTGAACCTAAGGTTTAGATTAACTTGGTTTCAATTTGGGTTGAGCCTAAGTTATAGGTTTGATTTAGGTTCAATATGGGTTGAACCTAAGGCTGGATTGCACCTAATTGGGGTTAGGTCTAATTAAAGTTCAGAGGGTTACTTAAGCTAAATGTTAATAAAGCTTAAGGATTAACTACGTCTAATTAGGGTTAGAGTTAACTATAGTTTAAAGCTTATTTAAGCCTAATGTAAATAAGGCTTAAGGATTAACTAAGTCTAATTGGGTTAGACTTAATTGTGATTTAAAGATTTTTAAGCCTAATGTAAGTAAGGCTTAAGGGTTAACTAAGTCTAACTGAGATAGACTTAATTATAGTTTAAAGGCTTAAGGGTTATTTAAGTTTAATTGAGTTAGACTTAATTATGATTTAAAGGTATCTTAAACCTAATGTAAATAAGGTTTAAGTTGATTAATTAGGCCTAATATGGGTTAAACCTAATTATGGTTATTGTTAATTAAACCTAATGTAAGTAAGTTTCAATTAAATTAATTAGGTCTAATTAAGGGTTAGACCTAATTATGGTTTAGGGTTAACTAAACTTAATGTAAGGAAGGTTTAATTAATTAATTAGACTTAATTAGGGTTAAGTCTAATTATGGTTTATAGATAATTAAACATAATGTTAGTAAGGTTTAATTAGACTAATTAGGTTTAATCAGGGGTTAGATCAAATTAGGGTTTATGGAGTTAAATTTAATGTAGTTTAGGTTCAACTAGAATTAATTAGGTCTAAATGTGGTTTAGACCTAATTAGGGTTTGTTAAGTTAAACCTAAGTTAAGGTTTAACCAAGGTTTAATTAGGTCTAAATGTGGTTTAGACCTAATTAGGATTTGTTAAGTTAAACCTAATGTAGTTAAGGTTTAACTAAGGTTTAATTTGGTCTAAATTTTGTTTAGACCCAATTAGGATTTGTTAAGTTAAACCTAATGTAATTAAGGTTTATATAGGTCTCAATGTGGTTTAGACCTAATTAGGTTTTATTAAGTTAAACCTAATGTAGTTAAGGTTTAATTAGGTCTAAAGATGATTTAAACCTAATAAGGGTTTATTAAGTTAAACCAAATGCAGTTAAGGTTTAACTAAGGTTTAATGAGGTCTAAATGTGGTTTAGACCTAATTAAGGTTTGTTAAGTTAAATCTAATGTAGTTAAAGTTTTACTAAGGTTTAAGTAGAGGATTTGTTAAGTTAAACCTAATGTATTTAAGGTTTAACAAAGGTTTAATTAGGCCTAAATGTTGATTAGACCCAATTAGGATTTGTTAAGTTAAACCTAATGTAGTTAAGGTTTAACTAAGAATTAATTTGGCCTAAATGTAATTTAGACCTAATTAGGGTTTATTAATTTAAACCTGATGTAGTTAAGGTTTAACTAAGGTTTAATTAGGTCTAAATGTGGTTTAGACCCAATTAGGATTTGTTAAGTTAAACCTAATGTGGTTAAGGCTTAACTAAGGTTTAATTAGGTCTAAAGATGATTTAAACCTAATTAGGGTTTATTAAGTTAAGCCAAATCTAGTTATTGTTTAACTAAGGCTTAGTTAGGCCTAAAGTTGATTTAAACCTAATTAGGATTTTAGGTTCACCTAGATGAAATCTTAATGTCAGATTAAGTACAGGTTGAATGTTTTGTCATATTGAGTCTATGGGGTTAGACTCAATCGTCATGAGGATATAAATTAGACCTTATGTCATTTAGGTCTAAAAATTAAAGTTTATTTAACTCTAAGTGTCACTAAGGCTAGTGTCCAAGCCTAAAGAAGTCTAGGGCAAATATGTAATTTTTTTTTTATTTTTATAATTTTAACCCTAGAAATGAAAAGTCATTTTTAAATTTGAAAATGGTTAAAAATTTGTCATTTTAGAGGTCAAAAATGTTATTCTAAATTTTCTAACCATTTCTAATTTTAATTTCCAATTTTTTTAATTTTTTTAATTATTTTAAATTTAATTACAAAAATATGATAGAAACTGAGAAATTGAGTGATAAGGAGTATTTCTAGCCTTGGAAAAATTATGGAAGATTCCTGAGGGCTTAAAGATAGTTACCTAAGAATTTCAAAATTTTTAAAATTATAAATAATTTTTAATAATTAAATTACTCCAGGGAGTAATTAATTAAGTAAAAATTAAACATAATCAATTAAATTCTGGTTTTATGTCCAACATATCCTACTCGTTGTCCTAAGTTAAAGAGTGTTTTTACTTTATTTTTGTGATTTTTATGGAAAAAGAAATGAATTTTTATTTTTTTTAGAATTTGCTGAATTTATTTAATTCCCACTTAACTGAATTTCCGCAAGGCACTAACTGGATCATTGGGTCTGTCAAACACCACGTGACGTCATCTGATTGGCTAGGATTATCCTTGTGACAGCTGACGTAGAGCTGTTTTGTGTGGATGAAATAGCAGTTCGACAAGATTTGAGCTATCTATTTCTAATAAATAAAATGGATGGCATCCCGTCGTCTCCCCCAATCTGTTCTACCCCGTACGCCATCCATGCTCAGGATGTAAGATATCACTTGGATCTTAATGAAACTTCATGGAAATCATTCCAATAGCTTCGTCGTACTAAACCAAACACATCCAAACGGATTTATGGATGTTTCGAATCGATCTCTTTCACAATGCCTGAAACTAAGCTCGTTTTAGGTTTAAGTGAACAAACCTAGCTTTGATGAAGTGAAGCCTTAATCAAATTGGTTTGGAATGATTGTTTACCCTTTGCGAAGCTCCTTTTGAAGTCAATTTGGGATGAGGTTGGGTCTGAGTATGAGCTCACTGAAATGGGCTCACGACTTGACCTTGAAGTAGGTTAGAGCCAACGACAAGACCTAATTTTTATTGGGATCATCTTCGTAGGGTTTAGTGATGGTTTTAGGATAACTAATTTGGAGTATGGAGAGGGTTTACTCCAAACCTGAAAACTGTCCTATTTTTGGGTGAAGAAATTGGAGAAGGTTGATAGATTTTTGGGGCTGAATCCAGGGTTAATCAACTGCCTGCTGATGGAGAAGAAGTTTGTAGTTGATGGTTTTTGAAAATGGGCAATGTATATAGGGGCTCCTTTCTTTTGTGCTTCTCGGGCTAGCCTACTTATAGGCTTAGATGAAGCCATGGTGAGCTTAGGTTAGCTTAGGGAAGGTTGTACAAGACTAATGATAAGCCAGATATAACCTTATTTGAGCATTCCTAAGTTAATCCATAGTGAGCTTACTGATGGTGAAGGTTTAACTTATAGTTTCGACTTCCTCTTATTGGATAGTTCATGAGGTAGTTTGGCATCTTTAGGTCGAGGTGAATTAGACTCCCCCATATAAGTTTACAAGCTCATTTAATAGACTCCAAGAGAACATGACACATAAGCTCCATTTTCATCCCTTACATGGTTTCGTTATGATGGTCTTTAGCCATGGTAAAAGAGGTTCTTTAACTGATGTTTCTATCTTATTAGATAATCCATGAGGTGTTTGAGATATCACTTGGATTTGCCGGCCAACTCACTTCATGGGAGCAAGTGATTCATGCTTTAGGATGAGAGAATGTTGACACATAAGCCTCATTTCCGTAATTTGCCATCATGAGCATGATCTTGAAGGCATTGAATTGTTATGGCTTTTTCTTCTCTTAGATAAAGCTCTTAGATCAAACTCCCCCACATAAGCCTAAATGTCATATGATGAGTTTAAGAGAATATGCCACATAAGCTCTCTCTTTCCTCTCTTCCCTGATGGTGTCATATTTAATCTTAAGTTCTAATAAAGGTCATGATTAATGGGTTGTTTAAGGTATTATTTATGTCATGATGAGTCTAATGGGTCATGGGTTACTCATTGGTAACTCCCCATAAATTACATTTAATTTTAAAAATCAATTAAGAGTTTTTGATGACATAAATGATGTCATTGATTTAAATTTATTTTAGGGTTATTTGTTTAGAATTCCATTTTAATTAATTATGTAATTAATTAAAAATGTAGGAAATTGTAATATTAACCCATAAATTGGTCAAAATGATTGTGGGTGTTGACCATTCGACCAATTTTATCAATTTGGTTCAAAATGAAAAATTTTTACCAAAGTTGACCAATGTTGATCAGAGTTGACCAATTCTAGTTCAAGATTGACGAATGTGTCTAACCTCTCCTTGTCATGGTTGGGTTAGTCATGGTGTCTTGGGTTGGTGATATGACTTGAGTTTGACCAAGGTTGACCTAGGTTGGCCAAAGTTGACCAAAATGGTCAAATTGACCATATGGTGTTGCCTTGACCATATGGTGGTCATTTGGGTATATGAATGATCAAATGGTCAATGTGGTGACCATTGAGTTCAATTTAGTCATTTTGACCAATAGTTGGTCAATGATGTCTATAGTAGACCAAATGGTCAAGTTTGACCATTTTGGTGTTTTGGAATGATCAAATGATCCAATTTAACAAATTTAGGATTTAGAATGATCCATTGATCCAAGTTGACCAAAGTTAAGCAGTTTGACCAAAATTGACTAGTTTGACCAAAGTTGACCATCTGAGTCAAATTTAACTGATTGGATCAACTAAGTGTCAATGTTGAGATCCAAAAAGGATATTTTGAGAATTAATTAAATATTTAAGGTTTTAGTGACCCTAGATATGTCCAAAGAGGTCAATGTTGGTAGTCCTTTTGCCTTAATGATCATAATGATCATTTTCAAGTCTTTTGAAGATGTCCGATGATCTTGAGTCATGGGATTACTCAATCTATGTTTGGTTTATAAGCATCATGCTAGGACCATCACAAAAGGTGAGGTCAAGATCATCTCTTGTGAGCTTTCTGTAAGGAGATCATAATGTTCAGTTTCCACCCACTCCTCCATTTCTGGGCTATCACCTAGAGGACTATATGGAGGAGGAGCAGGAGACTAATGAGGAGATAGAAGAAGATGTTGCAGAGGATTTGTATCTTTGTGTTATTTGTTTCTTTTTTATTGTATTTATTTATTTTTTTAATGCCTTGATATCTTTAGTGTAGAAGTTGTTGTTGTGAACTAGTTGTAATTTAGACTTATTACTGTTTGTTTCTTATATTGCTTGTTGTATGTGTTGTTGCACTACTGATTATTTGACTATATGGTTGTTGGTGTACCTGTCTAATGTTTTAGAAAAGTTCTGTACTTAGCAATTTCTTTTTGTTATATACATGTTAATTAGGATCTACTAATATTGCATACCTGCTTCCTGTACTTACATTCTTCATGTTACACCCTTTTTAATAAAAATCATTTTTAAAATTTTCTTCCTACTTTTATCTTTTCAGTTATAAATGTTTTAATCTATTTAGAAAAAATTATGTTTGGGGGAGGGAGAAAAACTTTAGAAAAATATAATTTTATTTGTCCTTAAGAAACTATATTCAAAGAAAATATCTTTCTAAAGTAATATGAGGTATGTGGTGTTATTTTCAAAGAACTGCATTTTTTTAATTCTACAATTATTGTGATAAGACTTAAGTAATTTTTTTGGAGATAAGGATTAGTTATAAAAATTAAGATATAAAAATTAAGATATTAAGTAAAAGAGAATAGGAATATAATTTTACTTATTAAAATAGGTAAGAAATTTTCTTTTAAAATACTAAGCATTATAGATCAATAATGTAAAGAATTAAGACTCGATGAAAATTTTTTTTGAAAACTAATGGAATTTATCAAAGTAAGGAAATGTGATGAGTTCTCGACTTTAAGAGGATGATAGTGAAGTTCAAAATCATTAAAGAATGGTCCAGATATAGTAATTCTTACTGAGAAAAAGAAAAGGAAGGATTGAAAAAGATCATGAAAGTAAAAAAGAAAAGAAAAAGAAAACAAAGAGAAAGAAAGAAATTAAAAGTATAAGTAAAAGTGGGGAGAAGCTTGAGGGGATGCCTAAATAAAAATTGGCTTCACTTGAATCATTTTAAAGAAAGAGACTTAAGTACATTTTTGAGCTTTTATTTTCTAAAATATTAGTTTACCTTTACTAGTAGAGTTCTCGTAAATTTTATTTGTTATTTTTTTTAGACTCGTATGTTTTTTCAAAATATAATTAATTTTTCAAATGAATAGAAGAATTAAAATTCATAAACTTGATTGCAAAATATACTTATGCCTTATTTCTAACTTGTATTATTATGATTTACCTAAAGTCATGACTACCACATTTATAGGACAAAATTATAGAGGTCTTTAATGAAACCCACTACCAGATATTTAGACATGTTAACATATTTTTTAAAAGAAATAAGTTAGGTGAGGACAAGTAACAATTAAGTTTGATAAATTTTTACTTGCCTAAAATATGTTTCTTTTATTTGTACATTTAATGCCTATTTTTAATGATACTGCACTTTAATGAAAAGTATTTTTGGTGTTTTTGGTTGTAGGTGCAATAAATGGAGTAAATGGAGCAAACAGAGCAAAAATGGAGCAAATTGGAGTTAAATGAATAAAAAAGGCCAATGTTGATCTGGCACCTATGCACCAGACAACAGAGAGCATGGCACCTAGGCTGCAGGATCCAGCACATAGGCTCCAGTGATAGTTATCAAGAAGAATCATTGAATTTGGAAAAAAAATGAAGAAGTATTTGACGAGACTCTTGGGGATTTTGAGGGCTCTATTTAAAGAGACTTTTGGGAGGAAGAAAGGGGAGTCTCTTTTTAGAGAAATGGAATCTTCTTAGAGAAGAGAAAGCCTTTGAGGCTTGCTGTGGATTAGGAGGAGAAGTGGAGAAGTGAGAGATATCTTCTTCACTATAGACTCCAAGTAACTATGGAGTGAATTGTAAGGAGAGTGAGTGATTCAAGGGAACTTGAAGGATTTCTTGGGAAAAAGTTTAAGATAAGTTGTGTACTTTGTTTATTTTACTTTGTCTTGTCTTGTAAACTTTTATCTATCTATGAATCCATGTGTTGTTGTTTCTTTCGCATGAGATCGGAGTAGTTTTCTTTGACTTTTTCCCTGCAATGAGGATAATTATGGGTATGTAGTTTTGTAGAAGTGCTTTTAAAATTTCATAAATTGTGATTATTTAAATTCTATGATTCATTTACTTGATAATCTGGCCAATTGATTTGTTAAAATTAGTTGTAAAATGTAGTGAAACGAAATGGGCTATGTTCTAACAAAGTAAGAATCACATATAGTCTCATGGATGAGAATGTAGTCCTTGAATTTAAGTGCAAATAAATAAGGAAATAAGTTTTGATTGGCATAGAATAAGAGATTTTAGAGTGGAAGAATAAAATCCCCAATTTAGTTAAGATTTTTGGAAACTAAAGCGAGAAGTTAGACCTCAGGGGAGGGGAAGTAGGAACTCTAGAATGAGAGCTAGTATCTTCCCAGCCTAACAACCAGTTTTGATACAAAACTCTGCATTAATGAATGTTCATTATACACTTAACTAAGGGTAATGAATAGAATTGCTCCTATTTGGCACAATACCTTAGTTATATTTTAAAATTATTTTCATACACTAATTATAAACTCAATGCAAGGGGAAGGATGCTTTATACAAATTTGAACACTTCATACATTAGTGGCTTCAGTAGAAGTAACTTTGCATTTTAAAACCTTTTTAACTAGTATCGCATTTGCTTAGCATGCTAACATTCCTTTAATTCTATAGGATTAGATATTTATCAAAAACCTACAATCATTTCCTATATAAGTTTTTCTACAGTTAATAGTAGGTTTTATTAAAGTCAATTTTATAAATGTTTTGCCTTTTCTTTGTGATCTCGATACTAGGGATTTTAAATAAAATATTATATTATTTGAAACGATAAGTATACATGTGTAGTACCCCTAGTGTGTAAATTCTTTTTATCGTCTTTATATAATTTTTCATTTTGCACATTAATCGCTAAATATAAATTGGGTCAAGTATTTGGTCATTTCTCTGAAATTAAATAATTGCGTAATTGTGGGTCGAGTTAGTAGAATATTAAAGGATTTTCAAAAATTGCTAAGCCTCTATGCCATCTTTTAGAAAAAGAAACAAATTTTTTATTTTAATGAGAAATGCCTAAATGCTTTCAATTTATTAAAGGATAAATACTCACTACACATATTATTGTTTCACCTGAATGGGAAAAATCATTTGAGTTATTGTGTGATGCAAGTGATTATGCTATTAAGGAAATATTAGGGAAAAAATATGATAAGATTTTTAAAGTTATATGTTATGTCAGTAAAACCCTTAATGAAGCTCAAATTATTTATACTACAACTAAGAAGGAATTATTAGCGATAGTATATGCTCTTAATAAATTTAGACCGTATCTCATTATAGAAAAATGTGTTATGCATATTAATCATTTTGCTATTAAATATTTTATGTTGAAGAAGGATTCAAAACCATGATTAATTAGATGGGTCCTTTTGATGCATCAATTTAATTTTCAAGTAGTATATAGGAAGGGTATCGATAATTAAATCACTGATCATTTATCAGCGTCGGAATAGGAAAATTATGGTAATAATGATATTGACATAAATAAAAATTTTCCTAATGAACAATTATACTCTATTTCTGAGTGGTGTACTATGTGGTTTATTGATATAGTTAATTATTATGTTAGTAATATTTTACCCTACATATTAGACAGCCACCAAACAAAAAATTTCATGCACGAAACTATATTATATTTTATACTTTTGGGATGACCTTATTTATATAAGAAATGTAAGGATTTTGTGACTAGAATATGTGTTTCTTTTGAATAAACAAAAAAAAATCATTAAAAAATGTCATGAATCTGATTTTGGAGTGAATAAAACTGCATTTAAAATCTTAAAATCTTGATTTTGTTGGCCTACAATATTTAGGGATGTTAAAACTTATGTAAAAACATGAGATAAATGTCAAAGAGTATGCAATATATGTAAGATAAATGAAATGCCACTAAATTTTACCTTGGAAGTTGAAATTTTTTATGTATGGGTTTTAGTTTTTATGAGATTATTTGTACCATCTTCGAAAAAATTATACATTTTATTAGGTATGGATTATGTTTCAAAATGGATTGAAGCTCTTTTTTTTCCTCATTGTGATGCTCAAATTGTTGTTAAATTCTTAAAGAAAAATATTTTTACAAGATTTGGAATGCTAAGAGTGATCATTACAAATGGGGGAAGCCATATTAAAAATTTCACGATTGAAACATTAACGAGGAAATATAGAATTAATCATCAAATTGCCACAGCTTACACCCTCAAACAAGTAGTTTATCAGAAAAATCCAATTATGAAATTAGAGGAATATTGGAAAAGATTGTAAATCCGAATAAGAAGGATGGGTTTGCTATGCTTGATTCTGATATATAGGCTTATAAGACTGCTTATAAAACTCGTATAGGAATGACACCACATAAGCTCATATTTGGAAGGGCTTGTCACTTATCTCTTGAATTAGAACATAAGGTTTATTGGGCGAAAAAGGAATTTAATTATAACATGAAAGAAGCTAGTGAGAAACAATTATTGCAGTTAAATGAGCTCGAGGAAATTAGCAATGAATCTTACGAGAATGCTATAATTTATAAGGAAAAGATGAAAAATTGGCATGATTGAAAGATTTTAAGAGAAGAATTTGAGCCTGGATATGATACTTTTTATGTGATACTTGATTAAAATTATTTCTCGAAAAACATAAGTTCAGGTGGTCATTGTGAAAAAGCTTATCCTTTTGGTGTTATAGATATTAAAGGTCCAAAAACTAAATGAATAATTAAAGTGAATGGACATTGACTAACACCTTATATTTGTGGAAACAAGCCTTTGCATGAAGAGATCCTGATGTTGGGTCAACCCGAGTAAAAAATTTGATGGGTCAAGCTGACAACGTTAAACCAAGCGCTTTGTAGGAGCAACTCATAGTTATCTGTCTAGATTGATTTATGATTCTTGTTTTTTTGGACTACAAGATGTAGTACCGTGACCTACTAGAGGTGAGGAGGTGCAAATACAAAAATTAGATGATTGGAACGAGATTGGGATGTGAAAATTTCATGCAAGGTGAAATGGTGGTTACCTAAGCATTGGCACCTAAGCGCCAAACCTGACAGCTAAGCTCCAAAATTCGATGAGTTCGACACCTATGCGCCAGAATCCAGTGCTTAGGAACCATAATTATATTTTGTGGGGATAACCACCCACAGTGGTTTTAATCAAAATATTTTTATTAAAAGCCCCCAAAACTCGTCCCTTGAAGTGAGAAATTTGAAGTTTTGCCTGAGAGAAGAAAAAATGGAGAGGATTTGAGTGCTTAGTTGATACTTCTTACCCAAATGGAGAGTAGAAGCAACGATGGTGCAAGTGATTAGAAGGTTATGCCCAGGGATGACCAACCTTACTTTAATGGCTTGCTAGCACTGAGTTTGGAGTGGATCACTAACAAACTAATGAATATTGAAGAGGGGATGAGAAATATGCATAACAAGCTAAGTGAAATGTATCACCAGTACGAGAATTTGGAGCATCAAATGAAACACCAATTCAACCACATAGCTTGTTATCAAGATTATTAGGTTAGTATGTATCACGATAACAAGTGGATCAATGATAAAGTTTTTGAAGATTACACTTGTGCTCCTTTCTACCACCTATGCAATGGTTAACTTTCTATCAATCGAAAAGGTGGAGATAACTGTGCCAACAATTACTGATAGTTGGAAGGGTTTCTGAGAATTTTTATGTGTTATGTTTGTGTATGATTGTAATTAGTGTATTTACCCTAGTCGACGCTTTTTTAGTACTACGAGAAGTTTAGTATTTGTTTTAGTATTGGTTTGTTATGTTGTATTGCTTTGATAAGAACATTGTATTAAAACTTATTTGTTAGTAATGAAATGTGTTCATTTAGTGAAAATTTTGGTGTGTTTAAATGCTGGAATGAATGGTGTTTTGAAATTATAATGTAGTATATAGATATTGAAAGAAGTTGGGAGGATAATCAATTAATAGAATGTGGTTAATATAATCTTAAATTTTGATTAGGAGGGTTAGGTTCATTGTGCCACACTTAAAAATAAATTTCCAAAAATTTGGGCCTTGTGCCTTCGTACCCAAATTCGCGCCTAAGCACCAGCCTTTTGCATAGCTTGGCTCCTAGGTGCCAGAATCGCCGCTTATGCACCAGATGGGCTGAACCGGCCAGATGAGGCAAAATTGGGATTTAAACCGACTCAACACCATTTTTCATCTTCTACCTTATTTTGCTTCCCATAGTTTGTGTAAGAGACATATAGGGCTCCCCATAGCTTGATATTCTTAATATTTTATTGGAAAAAAAACATAGGATTTCATCTTCTTTATTTTATATCTTCATTTCAGCATAGAAATTTCTTAATTTCAACATGGATTTCTTTCACATTGATTGGAGGCTGAAAATTGGAAAAAATTTGGAATTTGTGGTGAAAAATGCATGGATGAAAGCTTCATTTGCTTGGAAAATACTTTTAGGAGCATTTAAGACTTATGTATATGATTTATTTGGAATTTTTCTAGATTTGAAGAATGACACCTAAAAATAAGATAGGAAATGGAAAGGAAACTTCTGATATCTCCAAATTCGTGAATCCCAAGGCTCAGGACAAATACGATGATTTGCTATTATAAAAAAAATTCATTCCAGAGCGTAGTTTTTCAAGTCCTAGTAAAGCAGTGCAACACCTAACTGCTACTCGCCAGAGGAAGGTATTCTGCTACTTTACTACCATAGTAGTTTTTTTAATCTTGAGGGAATTTTATGCAAATTTACTTGAGGGTCCCGAGGATGAGGCATATGTTAGAGGAAGGGGAGTTGAGTTCACCCCCAAGCATATAAATGTGATGTATGGTTTTCCTTCTTCTCTAGACTGCTTTTATTTAGAGTTTGAGTTTAGTGAGACTGAGTTTCATGAGATTAATACATACCTTACTAATGAGTATGGAGTCTAGAAGATCAGGAATGAACATAAGGTAAGTTTTCTTCTTCCTCGCTTAATTCCCCATCAATGGCATGACACTACTTCATTTCTGCTAGATTAATTCCATTGACCCACTTGAGCGAGATGACTCATGAGATTGCCACCTTGAACTACTACATTCAAAATATGAAACTCATTGATGTTTGCTCTCTTATATTCAAGGGTATTCATACCTCTGCTAGATCTAGTTCTTCAACAGAATTTGGTTTTCCTTCTCTTATTTTTACTATTTACAAAGACTCTAGAGTTAAATATGATACTTGGGAGAAACAATTAAAGCTAATAAAACCTATTGGAGAGGCTAATATGGATGTTTATGGAAGATCAGGAGGTACAACATCTAACATTCTATCTACTTCGAATTTTACACCTTCTGCCTCCACTACTTCTGTTCCACCTCCTGTTTTTTGCGATGTAATGAGTGAGAGATATTTGGAACACCAATCTGAGTTGTTCCTAATATAGTGTAGATGCAAGATACATAAGATAGATATGATCATGTAGAATAATACAACACAGAGGAAGAGTGACTTTGATGTGACTTATGATGAATCATTAGTAAAATTTTTTAAGAGTGATCATTCAGTTGATTTTCCTACTTGCCCTCGATTGTCTCCACATGATCACTGTAAGTCAATCGATGAGGACATTCTTGATGATGATGCTGATGGTGAGGAGGATGACTAGAATGATTTTAATTTTTTGTTATAGATCTTTCATGTAGACTTTCTCTACTTAAACACTTACGTTGACCTCACTTTTGTTAAGGTCTAGTCTTTCTTTCTTAGAAGCCTAGGATCTTGCCATAGGATTTGCTTATTTACTATCCTAGAAGACTAGCGATGGAACCCTACCTTATTATAAATTCTAAATACTTCCTTACTTTTCTTGGAGTTCCACAGGTTTGGTTCTAGCATCTAGCACCTAGTAGAATGGAACCAGTATGGAGGAGCTCAAGAAGGGTCCTCATAAAACTGTCTCACCTTAGGGTTAACATTGGGTGGTGTGGCCTTTCACACACACACTTAAACCTCTAACCTTCCACTTACAGCCTAAAATCCTAAACCAAACATGTTTAACCTAATTACCTACTCTTTTGGAAACTCATGTGAGTGGTCACTCAAACCCTTAGCCTTTGGCTAGGATGGCTAGGACCAACACATGAAAGGTCTAAAATAGGGATTACCTTAGCATCATGGCACCATAAAGGCAGTTTTCATATTAGCCACCTCATTAAACCTCAATTTTACCAGATATCTCTGATTTTTGGCTTTTTAGCCCCAATTGTTTCCATAATTACCAAAATACTCATGAAACCCTATTTTTTTGAAACTCAACCAAATTAAACTTCATAACCTCTCAATTTTCCAACCAACAGATACCCATATGCCTCATGACAGACTTCTGATCTAAATTGAGCAATTAATTGACCCAAATCTAAATTCTTGCCAAGCCCAAACTCAAGTCCAAACTAAATCCTAAATTTTGAACCCAAACCCTAAACTCACCTTGAGCCACTTGTTCTAGCAAAACTTGACCCCCATAGCTACCATTTGGACTCAAACACCCAACCTAGCTCCACTTAGCCCACCTTAGTACTGGCATGGACTAAGGGCCCCTTAATTTGAGGGATCTCTTCCAATTTTTGGCTAATTGACCCAATCTCTGCATCACATGATTAAGCCTCTATCATAATCACAATTAAACCCCCCTCTAGTTTCCATGGCCAAGCTAGCCCCCCTCCCTCCCTCAACCCTGGCCAGCCACCCGAGTCACTGGAGTGATCAAAACCATGAAGGCAACTCCACCTTTGAACTCAAATTTAAGCTCATCTTAGGTGTCTAACCTTGATTGGTCACTAGCGCTACTTAGCACTCCACCTAAGCTTATTGACACCAGCCAATCAGAGCATGAGGCCTCCATATTGGCCTTAACTATAAATCTCCCCCTCACGGCCAAGAGGAAAGAAAAACTATTTTCTTGAGAGAATCTATCAAAATCCTTCCAAAGCTTCTCTAAACCTTTCTGAATTCAATCTCACTGTCCTTAGCCACATATTTCCAATGTCTGAGCCCAATATCTCCTTTGAAATCTAGGAAATTTTCTTTCACTCCAAAAACCTCCACCAAACCTCAAATTTACTTGCTCCTGAGCTTCACCAGAGCATAAGGAGAAGTTCCTCACTGAAAGTCTCATACTTTTAGTCCTACGCACCTGACTTAGACCAAGACTGCATCACCTGTTGATGGAACTCTTACACAGACCCTACCAAAGGTAGGTGACACTTCGAGCACATTCGTGTGGCTCCAAAGAAGCTTTGAAAAGCATCTAATTGAGGCCACGTATCTTGGACAAAGATATAACTCAAAATCCTTAATTTTGACTTGGTTTCATCAATTGTTAAGTAGACTTGTGTTTCATCCTTGATCAACCATATAGATAGGTTCGCCTTGACAAAAAATAGAAATTATTTATCAAGTATTTTACTTTTTAATAATTAAATATTCCAGAGCATGTTTTAGTTATATTTAATTAAACATTAATCATTTTGACTTGAAATTTGGAGGGTTTATTTTGCATGTGGTTTGAAGTGTTCTATGATTTTTCCAAAGTCAAAGAACACCTCTAACCCTAAAAGCCCTAATTTTCAATGTTAAGTCCCCCATTTTTCTTGAAATAATTCTAAAAATTATAATATAAATTAAAAAAAATATGGAACTTTTTTCATTAGGTTCATTGTGGTAAGAGGACACTAGAATTTGGTAAAATCAGGTGTATTATCTTAGGTAATTAAGACATTAAAACCCATAAAAATTTAAATAAATAAAAAATAATTCAATAAATTATAAAAATTAATTCATAGTGAAGATACTCATAGTTTTAAGCCTCTATAAAAATTTAGAACGCATTTCAATTAAATTTAATATAAAAATCTATTTTTCTAAGTAAATGGGATCTTTGCACTAAAATAATTATAATAAATAATATAAAATAAGAAAAATTATAAAAAGTGGTTTGGAGTGTTCCTTGTGAGAAGTGGCACCTAAGAAAAATAAAATTGGTGTTAAAATAAATATTTAAATTTTGAGCTAATTTTCAGTTTTAAAATAAATAAAAATAATATAAAATTACAAAAATATAAAAATATACCAAAATGTCCCAAAATTTTCCCTGATCATTTGAAATCTATTAAAATATTTTTCCTAAGTTTTCTAGTGTAGTTATGTATTTGTAAATGCTAAAATTGTATTTTTTAAATTCTTGATTAAAATAATTATAATAAATAAAATAAAAATCATAAAAATGAAATGTTTGCTTTTTTAGTTCTCTGAACTCAGAGAGATTATAGAAAAATATAAAAGGCATTTCTTGAAATTAAATTATATTTTCTATTAAATTAAACACTAAAATCAATAATTTATTATAATAATTAAAATATAACTCAAAAAATCTTGAAATTTGGTCTAAGTGATCATCTGACCTAGATGAACCTCCAAAAATTTCCCTAAGGATAGAAGTTTTGTTTTGATTAATTAAATGAATTAGCATTGAAGATTCTTATTTTTGAGTAAAAATAATTATTAAAATTAAATAAAAATTTGAAAATTATAATTTCACCTCTCATATTTCCTAATTGACCCATGAGTGAGGTACTATGAAAATTTCAAAGTCATTTGAGTTGACCTTAATGATTTATGATATGTAATGCCCTGGGTGCAAAAATGTTTATTATGGGATTTGGATGCCCTAATTAAATTTTAGGTTAAATCAAAGGGTAAATGGGTAATATTTATTATAATAAACTTTTTTGGATAATTGAAATAAAAGGATTAAGTGGTAGAAACTAACTCACCACTTTTCTACAATAAGGGTAAAAGTGTAATTTTCCTGAACTATTGTGATTTGGAAGTTAACTTAATCGGATGATCCTAAGGTAGTGGGCTTGAGCTAGGAAGATGATAACTTACTCATTTGAAGCCCTTTAATTGGTGATTAAATGATAAGCATGAGCTTTTAGTGAAAAATAAATTCACTAATTTTAACATTTTAATTATTGCAAATTTCCCCCAAAAACTTGACTTAAAGGCTTAGAAGTGAGCTAGGATTAAGTTAAATTTGTCAAATGAGGTTTAAAAAAGAGAAACTTAATTCATCATGAAAATCTTTAAAACACTACAAACCCAAATTTAATCACAACCACAAGATCCTTAATGAGTTTAGTTTGTCTTTAAGGGCAACCAACCACCTAAATCTTAAATAAAACATCCTTAATGAGTTTAGTTTGTCCTCATGGGATAAATATAACACTAAGCATAGGGTAGATTAATTCATTGATATAAATTTAACTCTATATGATCAATTGAATAATATAAAAAGTTTAAATGAAGTCGAAACAGTTCAAAGGGTTCTAAAAGTTGTTTAGGGTAATGCCCCGAACACTTTTATGATCTTTTAGGCATTTTTCAAGGAAAAATGAACTTATTACTCTTTACTCAAGAAAGTCATCCATTAAAAATTTTAGGTACCCACCAAGTTATGCTTCGGGAGTCGATAATTCATCTAAATCAATTGAAATGCCCTATACTACTTTTCCTATATTAATTAACCCAATGCTCA
>NEWO01002176.1:13819-30276 GCA_003013225.1 Phalaenopsis aphrodite
GTTGGTGTTCCCCTAAAATAATTATTTTGTACCATCAAGATAATCGCAGGTTTAAGCTCAAATGAATTGGCGGCTACAACAAGGCTTTGTATACTCAAATGAATTTCATCTACTGTATGATTAACATAATCTCTTAAAGGTCTCTAATGATGTTCATTTTCATTTCCAGCATTACATGAGTTGTAAGTCATTTTGCTAAAATTATCTATCTCTTTTTTGTTTCAATTTTTTCTAATAATTCTTTCTAACTTTGAATCATAAGGTGCTAAATCTTCAGATCTTAAACTACGCATAAACAAACACAATAAGCAATTAAAATAAGCAAACACACTAAAATATGAAAATATTTGAATTAAACTACAAAATTTTTTTAAGATAAAATGATTTAAATAATTAAATAATTTACTAATACTTTCCGTTACTTGTTCTACAACGACGCCAAAAACTTGATGCGGCAGATTTGTGTGTTATGTTTGCAAATATTTTTTAATACTACAAATATACACCGTAGTTATAATAATAAATATGCAATATAAACTCAACAAAAATAACTTAAATGAAAAAATATATATATCTTTTAAAAATCTTTATACTGCTAATTCCCCAAATCTTTATACTGTCAATTCCCCTAATAATAATGGAAGTGTACGCATTGCTCAATTAATAAAGGGCTCTCATGAAGTCCTAGATATGGAAAAGTTGGAAATACTTAAAGATAATTTTTTATGATTATAATGTAAATGAAAATTTAAACTACAAAACTGAAGTACGAAATTCGAATCTAAAGTAATTGAGTGAGTGTTAAATAAAATTTAGTTAAAATAACTAAGAGATCCAACTAATCCATTATAAAATGTTTGAATTATTAACCAATGTGGTATAACATGGTGTGGACACTTTCTTAAGAGTACTTTAAATCGTTCTCATGCTTCATAAATAGATTCATCTTCAAACTAACAAAAAGATGTAATATCATTTCTAAGCTTCACAATTTTTTATGGTGGAAAATATTTAGCAAGAAATTTTTGTGCTAAATCACTCTGAGTTCTCATAGATCCAGGTGATAAAAAATGTAACCATATATTAGTCTTATCCCTCAGAGAGAAAGGAAATAATCCAAGTCTTATAACATCATCTGATACACCATCATATTTGAATGTAACACATAATTCTAGAAAATTGGCAAGAGGTAAATTTAGATCTTCAGTTAGTGCTCCCATAAACTGACTAATTGATACCATTTGGATAATATCAGGTTTAAGCTCAAATGAATTAGCCACTATAGCAAGTTTTTGAATGCTACAATGAAGTTCATTCACCGTAGGGTTTCCATAATCTCTTAAAGGTCTAAACTCTTCAACATTTTGATTATTTTGATTTGTCATTTCTTGAAAATTTTCAATAATTTTTACTTTTTTAATAGTTCTTTCTAATTCAGAATCGTAAGACACAAGTCCTGTAAAACTTGAACTACACATACATTATTATAACACAAAAAATAAAATAAAAAAAAACACACAAATAATAACTTTATATAAAAATGACACTACAATATTCCTAAAATAAATCTTAAAGTTTAAATAAGACTTTGTAAAAATAGAAATTTTGCTTTCTTAAAACTTCTTTTGAAATTTTTTGTTATTTTCCGTATATTTTTGTAACTTTCCCCTACAACCGCGATAAAAACTTGATCCCGACTTTTTATATAGATGTAAACTGCGATATATGCAAGATATGCTTAATTTCCTTAATAGTTATTCTTAATTTGCAACAAAGTCAAAAACTTGATCCAAAGCAAAAGCTAGGTAAGTTTTCCACTATGAAACAAATAAGAATACAATTATAATATTAAATATGGGATACTACGCAAGTATACGTATCGTTATCAAGTAATATAGGACTTTTTTATTAAGCCTGAATATCAACCCACAAGGAAAATTGTTATATGCTTTTTAGGAATTCAAAAATTTATAAATTTTAGATGACAAAAGTCTACTTAGCAAAATATTCTTACTTAAACTTAAGATGCTAAAATAAGAATGCAAATTTGATTCTTTTTGTAATTTTTTAGTTTATGAAAATAAAGTAAGCAATTAATTAACTTAACTAACTACTTGCAATATGAAAGTTATATAAATAAAATATATTTTCCTTATCATGAATCAGTAATAAGTAGAGAAATTCTATTGTGGAAGTATTTTAAATGTGTTATGTCAAATAGAAGCAATAATATTCCTTACCCTTACTAGAGATGTCATAAAGAACATTAGCTAATTTATAGTTTAAATAGTCTTGAAGATCAGTAAGGCAAGGAAGATACTAGCTCTCACTCTAAAATTCCATGTTCTCCCTCCACCTGGGGGCTAACATCTCGTATCAAAACCTAAAGCTATAAATCAAATTGGGGGCTTTAACCTGTCACTCTAAAGTCCTCTAATTCTACACCATCGAAAAATTTATTTCACTTTTTATTAGCACTCAACCCCATGAACTACATTCTCATTCATGAAATCAATATGTGATTCTAACTATTTGTTGACTAAGACAATACCATCTCGGATCTTACATATTTTTACAACATATATTAACATCTTAATTGGCCAAAGCAAGAAGTAAATGAAGTGCAAGGTTTTAAATCATCACAACTTCCAACATTGAAGCCTAATACTTCACACAACTTTCTTTCAACACTTAATCACTTATCATTTTAAGAAAAAAGATAAAGAAAACTACTCAGAATCCATGGAGAAAATATAATCACACATGAGTTTAAAAGTAGAAATCATGCACACAAAAAAAATCTAAATTAAAACCAAGTGTAGTCATAACGATAAACACTTATCTCAAATCCTCTCCACAAAATGTCTTGAGTATCCTTTGAATTCTCTTCCATCACTCACAATACAAGCTAAAACTTAAACTAAAAAAGATAAGTGGTCAGCGACAGCGATGACGGTAGAGACTTATATGGATGATGACTATAAAGTTGATGGGTGGTCGGCCTCCTCTCTTAGAAAATCTAAGTCTTTTCTTATAAAAATCCAAGGGGTGCCTAAATGTCTCTTCAAAAAGGTGTCTCCATTCAATGAATCTTCTAGAAGTTGCCTCCTCGAAAGCCAATTGAATGAATTTTCGTGTCCATGGGTTATTTTCCACATTTTTACCAAGGGTTTCTTTAAACACCTCCTCAAAAATCTGTTCAAATTAAATAATTCATTTCATAACTACTTTTGGCGCTTAAGTGCGGGGTACCTGGCTCTTAGGCGTGAAACCTCTGGCACTTATAAGTCAGTTTTGGGCGCTTAGGCACCCTAGTTCATTTTTGCACCTTTCTTCATTTTTGCTCCAAATTTGACCCATTTTCACTCATTTTAGCATTTTTCATTCATTTGATTGTATCTAAAAGAAAAACACACAAATATCTTTAATTAAAGTGCAATATCTCAAAAATAGGTATAAAAATGTGTATAAAAATACTATATAATTTAGGTGTATAAGTAAGTCATCACTGAGAGGAAACTCCTCCGGTAGTGGATGTGCCGCAAGGAAGTCCACTACGAAGAGTTATGAATGTTAAATCAAATTGCAATAATATCATTAACAGCCTTGGTAACCTGCCAGAAAGTGTCGGTCGGGTCATCAAGTATTGTAACGGATTAAACTTCAAGATAGGATTAACCTTATGAGAGAGCTTATAATGTCTAAGCTTTTTAGCAGCAAAGATAAAATAAAAAAGACAATATTCTCATTAAGATGATACTTTAACTCCACCAGTATTAGACCTCAACTCATCAAGTAGAGGGCATTTTCCTTGCCTTCATCATTGACTTGGGCCAGCAGGGCTCTGAGGATGTCATTTAAAGCCATGGTATAAAGTATCAACAGTCTATCCGAGACTGGGGTTGCTAGTACAAGAGGTTTCATTTAAGTATTCCTTAATACTTTCAAAGGTCTGTTGACATCTTTTGTTCCAAGTGAACTTGACAACCTTTTTTTTTCAACACAAAAAAGGGCTGACACCTTCCTTACATATTATATATAAAGCATCATAGATATGTCAAGTTCCTTTGAAATGATCATAATTATTTCATGGTTTTGGGTGTTGGCATTTTCAAGATAGCCTTAAACTTCTCCGGATCAATTTCAATTCTACGGTGGCAAACAACAAATCCTAAAAATTTTCTAGAGGTGACACTAAAGAAGCATGTAACTGTCCAAAGACAATTCTCAAATCATACAATTGATCATCTTACTATTTACTTTTGATGAAAAAATCATCCACGTAGCACTTCACTCTTTTATGAATGAGGTCGTCGAAAATTGTTGTCATTGCCCACAAATATGTTGCTCCAACATTCTTCAATTCGAAGGGTATCACTGTGTAATAATATATTACGATTGGTGTTCTGAAGGCTGTAAGTGTTGCATCTTCTGGTGCCATCTTGAATTGATTGTATCCAGATGATCCATCCATAAAAGAGAAGATCGTGTGCAACGAAGCAATGTCTTCCATTAATTTTTGGATCGGTAACGAGAATTCATCCTTTATGCATGCTTTGTTCAAATCTTTGAATTCAACTTAAACTCGGATTTGATCGTTCTTTTTTTTGACCGACACCACTTTGGGTAACCTTGTTGGATACTATTTTTCTCGTACAAGGTTAGCGTCTATTAATTTCTTAACTTATGTCCTCACTTATTATTTGATCTTGAGGTTCATCCTTTTTGGAGCTTGCTTGACTGAGAGTGTGGTTTGGCCCATTCCTAATTTATGTTCGACAACTTCTGGAGCCAAACCAGGCATCTCCTCATAACTTCAAACAAAGCAGTCATTGAATTCCACAAATAGCTTGATCATGTATTTGTTTTTCTATTGATTCAACAGAAAATTGATAAAAGCAGGTCTAGGCTCTTCTTTTGTTCCTAAGTTGACCTCTTTCACTTCGTTAATTGTTGACTTGATTTCTTCTTTGAACTCTAGTGGAACATCCTCTATTGGGGAGTCTTCGGAGTCATTCATAGCCTCAAGACATTCTACATCCGATTTTTTAATAATAAATAGGCAAAATTCCATATCATCGACAGGCCCTTCCGTGCCAAAGCTGACGCCTTCATTCAAATTAAACGTTCAATTTTTATTGTCTCATTGCTCTTTAAAAAGGTGTAATTTATCTTTTGACAATTTCTTAAACACAAGAACACGTTAAACAAGTATTTTGACACACGGGAAGTAGCACTCAGCAGGCAACTCCAAATTCAACAGACATTTTTTGTTCCAATTTTACAAATTTCAAAACTGAAAGAAGAAGAACCACAGTGAAATATTATTGGCTTTGCACCCACACTTTGTACTTCCTTCACCACCAAAACCTAGATTTGTGAGGATGAACAGGGGTTTCACATTGTGGTTAATCTTATTATACATTGACTCATATTCACTTTTTTTCATCCTTTGAAGGGTTCTCAAACTGAGGCTTCTTTTAGCTTACTATCATTGCATCCTTTTTGTTTCTTTCCTCCTCAGAGCTATCTTCCAAGTCAATGTTGTTGATTAGATTCTTCTACTTAACAATCTTGTTATTTCTTCCTTTCCCTCATCTTCGGTCTTAACCTCAGATGTGAGTCCTAACAGAAATCCACCATTTCGTTATGAAGGAGTGACGGGAGAATGTTTGATGGGAGTCAAATGGTCTTGCTTTTGTACTTCTTTTGGATATTCAGTTTTGTCTAGCACGAAATTTCTGGAAAATACTATTTTCTTCATGTGAGCGTAGTAGGCAGCCTCCTCGTGGATGCTTACTTATGTATTGAAAGCGGTTGTAGGTCTCCTTTTATGCAACACTCCTAGCCTTTTTTGTAATAGTTTACACACTGGTGTAGGGATGAAGGAACCAACTTGAATTCATGAATCCACAGTCAACCCAGGAGGGCATTGAATGAAGTTTTGGAGTCTATGATATAGAATTTTAACCTTGTTACTAAATCACCGATCCTCATTGATAGCGTGATTGATCCAAGGGCATTTTCTTCTTTCTAGTTAAAACCTCTTAGCATAATCTTGTTGGTTGTAATCTTGCGAGTGTTGATGTCCAAGTATGTTAATGTTTGTAAATTCATTAAGTTGATTAATGGTCATAGATCCGCCAACACCTTGGACAGCATGAATCTATCACTGTTGACTGAAATGTACAAACGGAGATTGTGTTTGGTGGTACTGATCAATAAGTCTTTGTCTCTAAAGGTTATCCCCAAAAAACCTCATCCAAGGAAGCGCTAGCCACTTGTGCCAAACAAATTTTTAGATCAGTTAAGGCCTTCATCAATGCTTATTTCATCTCCTTTGATAGGATCAGAGCATCATAAATGCCTAGCTTGGTAGGAAACTTCCTAAGATGGGCTAGTACGTTGTAATTCACTTTATTATTTGGTTCACCAGTCTCTTCCCAAGCAAATGTTTCTTCTACTGGAGGGATAAGATCTTCTTGAACAACTATCTATTTTTCTTTATCTTTTAGAGTCACTCCTAGAGGTAATACTTTTTCATTCCTCAAGTTCACTTTTATTATCTTCTCCAATCCTAGAGTTGTATCTGAAGGCACCTATTCTACAGCTATAACAGGCTCTTCTAGAGGCATCTCTAAATCAGATAGTTCCAAATCAATTACAATCAGAGCTCTTTGAAATTTGATAATAGGTGACTCACTTTCTGAGCTGTCATATCCTCTATTGTTGATGTCTTCTTATTTTTCATTAACGGGCTCATTAAGATTTTGTATGTCTTGAGATTTATCATTGGAATTGAAATTCAAATTAAATTGGTTGTTATCAATTACGTCAACACTAGAGACAATCAAAACATAACAAAAATCAAAACTCTTGGCATTATATGACCTTGAGAGGACAAAGAAATAATCATATAGAGTCAGCGGTTTGAGAGATTTTTCCTTCAAATCTGAAACAACCAATTTATAAGGAGCAACCCCTACTCTACTCTTCGCTTCATTAGTCTTCATTTCTTCAGCTATCTTCTTTATTTTTTTCTTGAGGTAGCTCATCCACTGTATTTGTTAGTAATAGATCAAAAGGCTTTGGGCTTTGGACGGAAGTTTGTACCAACGCGCTCCAGACTTTTTTCAACAACTTCTTTGCAAACTTTGCCCAAGTTGTATTCCACCCATCCTCAATAACATAGGGATCAATTGGAAGAATCAGATTAGCAAGATCATATTGACAAAACCTTTTTTAGGTTCTCTTAAATACTATTTTTGGATCGTTATGCTCACATTTTTGAATTTTCTCTCAAGCCAATCTTTGAAGCTAAAACACTCTTCTATTGTCTGGCTAAGTGATACGCCTAAAAATTACCTACTTTTTAATATATTTTTTATGCTCAGTTTTAATGATTTTTAATGATCTTACACTTTAAAAGAAGGTGTTTTGCATATTTTTTGTTTTAGGTATAAGAAATGGACATTTGAGAAAATAAAGCAAAAATGGTGAAATTTAGAGTAAAAACGACCAAGAAAGAAAATTCTGACTTGGCTCATTTCAATATGTCTTTCTATGCTTAATTTACTTTACATTTCTCACAGGTTTTTGAATGAAATTACACTTTAAAGAAAGGTTTTTTTCATGTTTATTTTGTAGGTATATTTGTTAGGAGCAAAACATAATAGAAACGGGACAAAATAGAGCCGAATAGGAGCAAAATGGAGCAAAATGGTGGAGCTGATGCATGGTGGCGCATGAGGCGTCAAAATCCAGAGAACTGGCACCTAAGGTTCTAGAGATGATATAAGATGGATTAAGGTAGTTCAGGACAAACTTTGAGCAAATTTTGAAGGCTCCAAATGATTCAAACGCTTCATGGAGCGATTCAATGCATCTAGACATTTTGGAAGACTCTAACGAAGGGATATGTCTCTTGAATGAATGGACATGTCTTTTGGGATTCAAAAGGTGTGACTTTTAGAGAGAATTTGGGAAAGAATTTTGAATTCTTTTTAAAAGGAGGCAGCCCCTAATTAAAAAGGAGAGGAGTCCGGGGCATAAGTGTGGCGTGAGAGTGAGAGGAAGGTTTTGGAGGAGAGAATTTTCTTCTAGGGTTATAAGAGGAGAAGGAAAATGAGAGATTTCTTCTTCATTACATCTTTAGGAGAGAATTGAGTTGATTATAAAGAGAGAAAGTGCTTAAATGGAACTTCTATGGATTTGCTCGAGAAAGAGTATGAGATAAGTTATGTTCATATCTTTCTTTGTTTTGTAAACTTGATTTTATATATAAAATCCGTGTTTTGTCTTATCCTTCTCATGAATTCTGACTAGTCTTCTTTGTCTTTCTTCTTGCTCTGAGATATGGTTTTTGTGAAGAATTGATTTTGTTTTATACGATTTTAAATGTTAAAATTTTGTGATGATTTGAACTTCAATCTTCATTTACTTTTCGATCTGGCTAATTAAAATGTTAAAATGTGTTGAGAAACATATGATCTGAAAGGGTCATGATTTCTACAACATAGTAAGAATCATATTTAATTCTATGGGAGAGGTTGTCATCCATGGGATTGAGTACAAATAAATAGGGAAATATACTTTGTTGGATGCAAAATTGGAGATTTTAAGGTGACAGATTAAAATTATCAATTTGGTCCAGTTGTTTGGAAACTAATGTGATATTGTTAGCCCTTAGGTAAGGAAGTAGTGGGAGCTCTAGAGTGGCAGCCGGTATCCTCCCAACCTAACCACGAAATGAGGGACCAAAATCTGGATTAGTCAATATTCTTTATGCACTTGAAAGAGAGTAAAGAATAGAATTGCTTCTATTTGGCACAAAATAATTTTTATATATTTCAAATGATTTTAATTTCTTCACAATCCATATACTCATTATAAAGGGGAAGGATGTTTACTTAAATTTGAACTCTTCGTCACAAAATTTTGTTTATTCTTAGTAAATTTATCTTTGAAGTTTAAAAATTAGTTTAATAAACTTAGTTCTTTTAGTTACATTTTGGTTAGCATTCATTAAACCCATTTTAACTTGTCTTTCTTACTTTAATTTTTATAGTTTGAATATTGTGATTTATGTTATTATCATAAGAATTTTCATCTTCCAAACAAAGACTTGATAGTAGTAGACTAGAATTAGCTTAAGGGATTTCTTACTGCGCTTCTTTGTGGGATCGATACTAGGGTTTTAAAGAAATTTCTATATTACTTGAAGTGATATGTGCACTTTTGTAGAATTATTAGTGTGTAAACTATTTTATATATTTTATATAACATTTTAATTTTACACATTAAATACTTAATATAAATTGGGTCAAGATTTGGGTCATATTTTTTAAAGCTAAATTTCTGCGTAAGTTTGGGACGGGTCAAGTTTTTGGCATTGTTACCAGGAATTTGAATAGACATAAAACATGTAGAAAGATAGCACACACCAGAGGCGCATCAAATTTTTGGCGTCGTTGTCGGGGAAGCTTTGATAAGAATTTTAGGAAAATTTTTGTTAAACTTGTAAGACTTAGATTTGGAATTTATAGTATTATTATATAGAGTGTTTAATTATTGTGTGTTTATTTTAAAGAAAATCTAAAATACCAATAATATTTTTTATATCTGTCTTATTAGTTAAGTCTTTAGATTTCTATGTGTAGTTCAGGAGTTGCAGACCTTGAATTTTACAAGTCAGATTTGGAGAGAACTTTTGGGAAATATTTGAAAAAACTCCATGAATTTAATGTAGAAATGACTGCTCAACGATTTAATGAATATTCTGATTTGGACTATAATGTTTGCGATCTCGTTACTACTTGTGTGCACAGTATAACAATGACTTTAATGATCTTTTTCACTTATGTTATCTTACTTTGCAACGGAACCAAAAACTTGATCATGGAGAAAATAAGAATTTAAATTTTAATTTATATATATTGGGATACTACGCAAGTATATGTATCGTTATCAAGTAAATAACATTGGTTAATTTAAAGAATATTGGCTAATTTAAAGCTTGAATAGTTCTGAAGACCGGCTAGGCAGGGAAGATACCAGCTCTCACTCTAGAGTTCCCTCGATTCTCTCCACCTGAGGGCTAACATCTCGTACGAGAACCTAAAACAATAAACTAAGTTGGGGGCTTTAACTTGTCACTTTAAAGTCCTCTAACTCTACACCCTTCAAAGTTTATTTCTCCATTTATTTGCACTAAATCATATGAATTACATTCTCATTCATACAACCTCTTGTGATTCTTTTCAATTGTTGACTAAGACAATACCAGCCTGATTCTCACATGTTCTCACAATAAATTTTAACATCTGAATAGGTCAAATCAAGAAGTAAACTAAGTAGATGGATTTAAATCATCACAACTTCTCTCAACATTAAAGATCAATACTCTCCACAACTTCCATCCAAACTTTAACTACTTATAATTTTAAGCAGAAAGATAAAGAAAACTACTCAGAATCCATGGAGGAAAAAAAATCGCACTTTAGTTTAAAAGTAAAAATCATTGTCAAACCAACAAGAAGTCTCGATTAAAACCAAAAGTAGTTCAAAACAAAAGATAAAAACTTATCTTAAATCCTCCACCAAACTCTTGAAGTTCCTTTGAATCTCTTCTCTTTTACAACACTCTTCACTCTCACAATAAAACTAAAAACAAAAAAGATAAAGTAAATTTGTGATGCTTGAAAATCTCTTCAAAACTCTCTCCTTTCCAACACTTTTCAGAACATTCAAGCACACTTTAAAAAGTCTCAACTTCCTTCTTTTATATATCTCCAAGAGGTTCCTTGATAACTCTTCAAACTGTGTCCCAATTTGATGTATTCTCTAAAGGATGCCTCCTTTCATAAGTATTTTAATAATATTTTTGTTTCTAGTGGTCATAATCACTCTCTTCAGCGAATGGGTGCCTCAAATATCCCTTCAAAATTTGACAAAATGAAGTAAACTGTCACATAACTGCCTTTGGCGCTTAAGCGCGGGACCTCGGGTACTTAGGTGTGGCCTTCTCTGTTTCACCAGCGCTTAAGCACCGGATCTGGTGCTTAGGCGCCAAAACACTTTAGCATAATTTTCATCTTTTTGCTCCAAATTTAATCATTTTTCACTCCTTTTAGCATTTTTCACATTTTAACTTGTACCTAAAAGAAAAACATACAAATACCTTCCATTAAAGTGCAATATCTCAAAAAATAAGTATAAAAATATGTCTAAAAATACTATATATTTTAAGTGTATCAAAATCCCCTAAACTTAAAATGTTACTTATCCTTAACTGACACTTCAATCTTTAAAAACCAAATAAGTATGATATTTATATGAGTTTTTTTAGGAGTTACTAAAATTTAGATTTAGAAATATAGTAGTTCAATTTAGAAAAAATATTTAGTAAATTAGACTAACTTAAAGTTTAGAAAAGTTTAATGTTAAGAAATATGAAAATATGAGTTTCTATCTAACTTAGAGATATTGTAGATTTTCCAATTTTAGAATTTAGTCTTTTTATTATCTCCACTTAAAAATTTTTATTAAGAATAATTTTACTTACTATATTATATCCTTAAGCTTAAGAATTTCTCAAGTCTTTACTTTAAAAAGATCAAATGTGGAATCAATTTTTGATTAGGCACTAATCTTCAAGCTTCTCCTCCCTTACTTTTTCTCTTTTCTTTTTCTTTTTCTTTTTCTTTTTTTTTCTTTTTCTTTTTTTCTCTTTTTCTTTTTCTTTTTTTTTCTCTTTTTCTTTTCTTTTTCTTTCTCTTTTTCAAGCAAGGATTACTATATATGGATAGGTTTTTAATGGTTTTGAATTCCACCTCTCCTTTCTTAAAGCAAAGTCTTGATATAAATCTTTTACTTAACAATATAATAATAATTTTAAAAATTATTTTTAATAAAAGAAATTTAAGTATTAAAAATAAAAGTCTAAATTTCTAAATTTTTCAAAAATATAATTTTTCTTATTAAAGATAGTTACACTATATTTAACATTTTATACACTAAAAATTTTTAACTGAAAGTTTTTCTTCATTACTCAGAATTTTAACTAAATTTTCTTACTCATTTCTAAAATCAAATTTCACTTCCCTAATATGACTTCATATACATAATCATTTTTCTTTTCAAATCAAATTCACTTGTAGCTCATTTGAGAACAAATAAAATTCAAGTTTTAAAAATATTTTTCATCCCCCCTAAACTTAAGTTTTTAACAAAATTAAACATTTTAGCAGCAAATATAAATAAGCAAGAATGAAAATATGAAATAACATGCTTACAGGAATTTTTATACCCTAATTATATACGTATAAAACTAAAAAAAAGAGTAAAATTAATTTTTGATTAATTTTCTATCATTTTCATTTCAATTCAACACGTAGAGATTCAGTAGACTTCTAAGTAGTGGGTACAAACATAAAAACAGACCAACACACTAACTTTGATTTCCAATCTCAACATAAAAACAAACAAACTAACTAGATAAAAGAAAAATACAGTGTAGTAGTTTTCTGAGTTTAAAATTTAAAAATAAAGTTAGCAAGATTTTCAACTTTTCACAAGACATAGAATCAAGTTCAATCCTTAACTAACTAACACAATAATCAACACATAGTAACAATTACTACCCTAGAATTTAAAGCAAAATACTAACAAAACACAACATTACAATAACAATTAAACAAAATAAAAGTCTCACACAGCACAGAGTCTAAATAGGTACATAAATGCAAATGTAATAAGTCCAAACCACGTAGTCCAACACATATTACAAACATAAAAATAAATAACTCAGTCCTCATCATCATCATCATCCTCAGAATCACTGTTATTCCAAACATTTGTAGGCTCATAATTGGGGTATCTAGGATATGGAGGAAATTGCACTCCTTGGTTACCCCTAATGAGATTTTTCAGAGATGAATAAAATTTCTCTTCATAATCACTTTTTCTTCTGTTATACCCATCAATATGAGTTGCAAAGCTTTCTAAATTTCTTACCTTATCGGCAGTATAGTTGATATTGTCCATCATCATCTACAATAGTTGAACTTTGAGTTTCTGTAGGCTCATCTCTAGAAGTAGAAGCTCGTGAGGTAGATGGTCTAAATGTAGATGCAGCAGAGGTAGAAGCAGTTGACGTTTCCATTCCATAACTCCTTGAAAATCCTTCTCTCCAGCCAAAAATAGAATGCTCTGAATATGACTTCACATTAACACTTGTTATTGGATTTAGAGGCAACAATACTTCCTCTCATCTATCATATCTCACTCCAGCCTGCTCACATAAAGAAAAGATCAAGGATGCAAATCCTAGACATGCAGTAGTAGCGGCAATAGCAAAACTAATGATAGTCTGACAAATCAAAGCTCTAATATTGATGAGCTTGCCTTCCTGAATATAATAATTTAGCCTCGCACTTTCCCTGGTAACTTCACTGAGATGATTTGTAGGTAATAGATGGGCTGAAATAAAATAGTGACAAGTCTTGGATGGTGCACTTAACTTTGACGTGGCAAAGTTGACTCTCCTCTTGTTTGTGATTTTTCAGAGCCCTCTTCCAATAGTCAAATAGGAAATAATCTCATCTAGCTCTGTCTCAATATGACCATAGTTCACATCAAAACACAAAGTATCAGGTGGTAAAAGGTAAAAAATATTGATTACCTCTACTGAAAAAAGTACCAATTTTTCTCTAACCATGACTTGATCGTCTTCAGCCTTAGGTAGGTTAGCATAGAACTCCCTAACTACAGAATTAACGGCCACAACAGAAAAATAGCTGAATTGTTCCCACTGCCAGCGAACGATCAGATCTTCTACGAATCCACCTGGACTTTTGAAACATCACACCTAGATAAGTTTTCATGATTGTAGAGCATCATTGTACCTATCTTGAGCTTTATAACTCACACATTTGCTCAAATCAAAGTGGATTTTCCCTTTGATCCTCTTCATTATTGGTGTCATTCTACAAATTTCATAACATTCCATAATAACTTCAAAAATCAAGTCTAATCCACTAAAGTTAACTCCTATAAGTAGTCTAATCCACTAAACTTAACTCCTATAAGTATAAACTACACTTTCTATGTAATTTTCATAGATTTGTTCCTCATTTTTCACCATGAATAGTGATTTTTAAAATTCTTCCAAGTGTACTCAAAATACATGGTGAAAATCCAAAATTTTTACATATAAGTGAAGCTCTTACCTCATGAAATCCAAATCTAGCAAACTTTTCTCAATTCCATTAAGAAATCTTCACAAAATAGCTTTCCCTAGCCTCCAAAATCGTGAACTTGAGAGGTTAAAGGTGACGACGAGAGTAAAAATGGCAATTTTTGGGGTTATTTTTCACTTTTAACTGTTCATAAATTGGTTTTTGTGAATCGGCGCTTAAGTGTGGATAAGTAACGCTTAGGCACCTGCCTCTTGGGTTACATTGCACTTAAGCGCGAGAATGTGGTGCTTAGGCGCCATATAGTAACACACTATAAGCCTAAGTATACCACCCCTAAATGGTCTCATAACACTTAAATGACTATTTCTCTCTCCCTTAACTCTTCTTTTTCTCAAAATTCTCCAAAATAACTAATTCGATTCGAGGCTAAGAATAACACAAATTTTCATAAAAATAATCATATACATTCATTCACAAACAAGTACAAATACATATAACACTTAATTCTCACTCTAAATAGTCTCGGATGAGAACATCTTTCTAAATACAAACACTAAACAAACTAACATAAAACTCCAAAATCAATATTTAACTCTTAACACATAACACATTAAACAACTAACAAACAAACATTAACATAGAACTTAATTCCATTCTTCATTTGCTGGGACAAAATCTGGTATTTCATTAGTCTCTCCTGAGGCAATCAGAATATAAAGTTGATAAAATGGACGGTGGTGATGTGCTCTGATATTATCTTCTTCTATCCATTTATGTTTAAGATACATATCCCTATCCGCTTCCACTATATAACTAGTATGGCTAAATTGCATTTTTAATTGGCATCCATTATGCTCTAGAAGGGCATGAATCTCAATTGCCTTTGTCTCCAGTAAAGCCACGACAGTCTCAATTTTATTGATCTTTTCCGATATTCCTTCAATACTAACGGCTAAAAAACCGTATACATCTCTTGTACACTATGAATAATGAATTTCTTCCTCATGGTCTCTTCCTTCTTCTTCAAATCCATCTCTCATGAAGATAACTTCTCAAAATTTCTCTCTCTCTTAAACTTTAGGGCTCAAAATGATCTATGTTGAAATTCCTTTACTAAAACCTTCTATTTATAGACCTAAATCTCTCTAGTAACTCCTAGACACATCCTAAAACTACCTTGGCACGTTTTAGTCAACCAATTGGCAGTTAAACCTTCTAGAATCTGAATTTTGCACATAGTTTTTAACTCCCGCACTTAAGCGTCGAATATTGCCGCATAAGCGCCAGTGCTTAATTTTGCACCAGTCAACTAAACATCTAAATTCTCATTTTAGCATGTCTAAATCACTAAATCAAGTCTTAAAATCATTACTAACATATAATAGTCTCAAAAATACTACCCCAAATTTCTCTTAATCACACACATTCAACATTCAAAGCAAAACACATTGATAACTATGGGTTGCCTCCCACAAAGCGCTTGGTTTAATGTTGGCAGCCCGACGTAACCGGTGCTTATTCTGGTTGACCCAACATCATTCGATTGTTAAATTTATGCTAATCCCCTACTAAATAAGGTTTCAGTCTATGACCATTTACTTTAAACACTTTCTCAGTATAGGATCTTTAATATCCACAGCTCCGTAAGTATAAAGTTTTATCACAACAAACGGGCCCATCCACCTGGACTTAAGTTTGCATGGAAATAATTTTAACCTTGCATAATATAGCAAAACTTGTTGCCCTAGCTAAAAAATTTTAGTAAGAATCCTTTGATCATGCCACATCTTCATCTTTTCTTTGTAAATCCTAGCACTCTCATAAGACTCATTTCTTATCTCTTCAAGCTTATTTAATTGTAATAATCTTTTCTCACCAGCATCTTTTAAATTATAATTAAACTCTTTAATCGCCCAATATGCTTTATGCTCAAGTTCAACTGGTAAGTGACAAGTTTTCCCAATTATTAGCATATATGGGGACATTCCTATAGGAGTTCTGTATGCAGTCTTATAAGCCCACAAAGCATAGTCAAGTTTGACTGACCAAACCATTTTTGTTGGATTCACAGATATTTCCATAAATCTTTTAATTTCCTAATTGGATAATTCAGCCAAACCACTTGTCTGAGGATGATAAGCAGTAGCAATTCTATGATTTATATGATATTTCTTTAATAATTTCTCTATTATGGCATTTCTGAAATGACTTCCCCCATCAGTTATGATAACTCTCAGCATCCTAAATCTACAAAATATG
>NEWO01002177.1:5320-21092 GCA_003013225.1 Phalaenopsis aphrodite
CGTTGTGTTATCGCCTCCATCTGATAGCAAGAAGGACAGGGAAAAGCCCACAACTTCTATCCGAGTCTGTTCAATTTTTGAGAAGTTAAATGGGAAAGAACAGTGTTCCATCTCTAAGCTTATAAATAAGATGTGATGTGTTGTATCCTTGCAGATGAAGAGGGAAATCTTGGAGAAAGATAGGCCTACCCGTCAGTTGCAGAAATCATCAAAGACGCCTCTGTCCGGTCTTCCTGTCAGGTTCCACTTGAGAAACCATGTCAATACCTCTGCAACCGTCATGGATAATAACACTATAGTCAGAGGCATATAGAGCATAGATCAGCTAAGTCTCTTCTGGTCTGAGAATTCTGCTTGACATTGCTAATGAGGAATCTCCAAGGCCGAGTAATGGAAAAAGATCGTTCACTACCGTATCAAGTTACACATTAGGGAGCACACTTCCTTCTGACACGTTGATGTCACTACAGAGACTCCCCATTCCAAAGCATCGACACCGAAGAAGAAAGTGTGGGTACCTAAGTTCATGGGCCGATATGTTTGGAAGGAGCAGAAGATTGTTCTCTCAAAATGGATTATAAGTTTGATGCTCTGACCGCCACCGTCATAGCTACTACAGAGATTACTACAGAAAGGGAAGAACTTCAAGAAATGCTGGTAGATCTCAAAGTAATTAAAGAAAAGGAAGTTGATGCCAAATTGCGAAAGCTCAGAGCTGAGATCACAGAGTTGGATAAAGAAAGAAGGATGGATCTTGATGATGAAGACTACGATTTATCAGATTATATGGATGAGGAATTTTCTACTATCAACGTTGCTAAGGCGTGAGTTGCGTCATCTGTACGCGACACTCCACATTTTTTTAAGGAGAATGCCATGGATAACTCACAAAGGGCTATTCAATTAAGAGATAAGCAAATTAGCTGCATGGAAAAACGAATGGAGGAGATGGCCGCCGCCATGGCCGCCATGGCTGTAATGCATGGATAATCACAAGCACATCAAGCGACATCATTGAAGGTAAACTAGCCAAAGATTGTATATATTACAGATGAAAGGAAAGATGTCACTTTAGCTAACATAAATGAACTGTCAAGGAAAGAACCAACTTAGAAGATGGTGTCAGAAAGTGATATCAAGAAATTAGTCGAAGAGTAGGTGAAGGAGGCCTTAGCCCATTTGAAAGAGGGTGCATCAGTTTCAAAAGGTAGATCATTTCTGGAGGAATTCGATGCCATCCTATACCCTAAAGGTTTCATTCCACCAAACATTAAGAATTTTGATGGAATGAGCAACCGTCGATAGCATGTTGCACATTTCTGAGCAAACTGCTGCAATGCGGGGGGTAATAAGGCATTGCTTTTGCTTTTGCGACTGTTTGTGAATAGCCTTTTGAGGATCACATTCAATTGGTATGTCAAGTTTTTGAATAGATCGATCAAGAAATTTACAGCATTAGAAAATTTATTTGAGAAAAGTTTTGTCTGGGCTCAACATCATGTTACCATTAGAGATATTATAATGGAGCATCAAAAGCCCACATAGACATTGGTCTCAAGTACATTCTACAGTGGAGAAATATCAGCATGAAGTGTGAGACACAATTGCAGAAGCAACATGCAATTGAGGTCTTGCTTAAGAGTATTTATTGTACTATAGCTTTTCTACTTAAGGGACTTACCATTAAGACGTTCGAAAAACTATTAAGTAAGGCAAACAATCTGCAGGAAGAGGTGAAACATACAAAATCTGTAGAGAAGATTGAAAAGACCAAATCAGCAAATGCAAATAAGAAGAAGTCCAGGACAGCGACAGCAGTGGTAAAGGGAAAGCAGCCTATAGAGATTCAGTTAAGGCCATCTCAACAACCACAGTAGCTCAGTCAGCAGCACAATAAGCCTGGTTAGTCATCATCTCAACAAAGACAGTACAGGAAAGACAACGGATAGGATCCGTCGATGGCAGACTAGTTGAACAAGGTGTGTTCCTTTAGGGGTGGAAAAGATGTTCATAAATCTGATCAAGAAGTTGAAGTTCAAAATATCTGACCTGAAGAAGCTAGCAGAGGTCAACAAGAAGGATCATCCTAACTATTGCCCGTACCATAGATTACTTGGGCACACCATAGAAGGTTGCTTCAACTTCAAGGAGTGGCTCAAGAAAAATTATAAAAATGAAAACATAACAAGTCTGCAAGAATATTTAAAAGAACCTGAAAGAGGTTCTATAAATGTGATTTCGACAAAGCCAACTGTTGACCTCATTTTTGGTTTTCTAGTTTTTCCTCTTTAGTAGCCTAGTGTCTAGTCATAGGACTTTCCTATTTACTATTCTTAGAGGATTAGAAAAGAACCATCACCATTAGAAATTCTAAACTCTTCTTTACTCAACTTGAAGTTCCACATATTGGTCCTGACCTCTAGCACTTAGTGGGTGTGGTCAATATGAAGGAGCTCAAGGGGAGTCTCTCATAGGATGGTCAGACCTTAGGACTAACCCTGGGTGATCTGGTTTTGCTGGGGCTAACTTACACACACTACATTCTCTCACATACCCTAAACCTTATGATCCCTTAAGCTAGTCTCTTAACTTCTTTTGGAAAGCTCATGTAGATGACCATGTACTTCTAGTCTTTGGCTAAGAGGGTTAGAACCAACACATTTAACATCCAAAATGAGTCCTCATATGGATCATATTGGTTTATTATGGCTTCATGGCTTGTTGGCCCATTTTGGCCTGAAATCACCAAATTACCAAAATACCCCTACAACCCTAATCTTTGCCAAAAATCCTAAAATTATCCAAAATACCCAAATTTACCCAAAAATCATCTCAAACCCCCCACCACTGCCTAAATTGACCAAAATTCATAAAAATACCAAATTTCCAAAATACCCCCAAATTTGCCAAAATTACAAAAATGCCCCTCATGACCTAAAATTTCCAAAAATTCCCTAAAATTCCAAAATCATCCCAAATATTCCCTATTTCAATTTTTTATCATCAATTTGACACCTAATTTGACCAATTGGTCTAATTTGACCAATAAGCCCCAATTTGCCCTTAAAGGCCCAAAGGTCCCCAAATTTGCCCCAATCTTGCCCAATTTCAATTCCAAATCAAAATTCAGCATACCCAATCCTAATATAAACAAAATTCAAGTCCAATTTGATCCAATTGCAAGCCTAAGTTCATTCAAATCAAAAAGGCCCAATTTTGACCATGTGCCTAAATCCATCAAATTAGCCCTCAATTCAACTCAAAATCACTTGAAATTTTGCCAAATCCTTTATGACATATTCCTACACTAAAATAAACATTCAATTAGCTCAATTTTTATCCCAAACTCAATTTCAATTTTAAAAGCTCAAGCCAACCACATATAATTCCAAAAAGCCTAAACTCAATTAAAAGCCAGCATGATGAATTTTATCCCCATCATCCATTCAATCAAAATCACTCCTAAAGTTCTAAATCCAAAATAAAAGAATTCCAAATCAAGCATCAAGCCAAACTTCACAAAATATACCAAAAAGATCCAAAGTCCCTCCTCATGAAAATTAGCCAAGCCACATGCAAGCCATGAAACCACTCCCAAGCCATAGAAAAACCATGAGAGTCTTGCCACATCATCAAACTAGTAATGGTAAGAGGACAAGGCACTTTCATACTTTTTTAAAAAGGCTTTTAACCTTTTTAATGATTCCTCTAAACCTCATACTTAACCAAATCACTTGGATGTGGACCTCTCCACACCAATTTAGCTGACCCATTTGATCCTCTTCAGCTCAAGACCAACCTTGGTGGTTGAACCCAACCCAAAACATGCCTTGACCCAATTTGACCCAAAATGGCCTTTTCCTATACTATTTCAATTCTATACCTTTACACATGGCCAATCCCAATTGACTTCACCAAGACAAAGCCTTGACCTCGCTGAGTTGGATGGCGACCCCTCCCTGGTCGGCTAGCCACCTTAGTTGCCGGAAAACCCAAAATCGAAAGCTTCACCATGGCCAAAACTAAAAATTAAACTCATCCAAGCTAGCTCATCCCAATTGGATTTTTGCACATTGTTGGCATCCACAAAAGCAACTTAGGGCACCCAACAATTGCCTCTGGTGGCCTTTCCTTCCCCCTCCGTTTAAACCTACCTTCCATGGCCAAAAAAGGAGAGCTTGAAGTTCCTTAAGGAGACTTAGCTAAATTGCTTCCAGAGCTTCCTTAAGACCTCTTAAGTTTAACTTAACCATCCCTAGCCACTTAAATCCACTACTTGAGCCCAATTTTGGAGCCCAGTCTCTAGGCCAAAACAAGACACTCCCCAAACCTCCACCAAATCCAAATTAATTGCACCCACACCATCCCCACATCAAGAGAAGAAGATCCCCCACAAAAGCCCCATCACTAGAGTACCCTAAAGTGGAGTTTGACGAACACCCAATTCGACTTTAGTCGAATTCATATTTGGGTGATTCAACAGGGCTTAAGGCTCCATCCTTAGGCTCTTGGGACTTCCATGAAGCTTCCACAAGTATCCAATCAAGGCTTCCCCTCTTGGACCAAGGTATTGAAAGTTAACCCTAAACTGAGCTTCATTTGATTCTCCATGTGCATAGAGTTGATTTAAGGGTTAATTAACCGTATGGATATGTTCTCCTAGTCAAGACGAATCTATATGAACAAACCACACTTAATTTAGTTGAGAATTGAGAGAGATATTAAGCCTAGAAGTTGGACGGTTCTCGGCTTGTGGGTTCGGAGACGATGAAGGGATTCGTCTGTTTCCGCGTGTATAAAATGGACGGTCGTGATGGAGTTGGATGAGGAGATGGAGCGGAACAGTGGGACGCATGGCGGCTGAGTCAGAAGGCGGTGTCGAACCAGAAGACACCGCATAGAGAATCGAATTTGCTTAGGATGATGCGGCACTGACTGGTTTAAGTAGAAAAATAGGGTATTTTATTTAATTCCCAAAACTTTAAAATTGCATAACTTTATGTAGAAAAATCATAAAAATATCTTGTTGCTTAGTGAAGAGAGGAGAACAATGTAAAAATATTTTCATGTTTATTTGACGCATATTTAATTTTTATTTAATTAAATGGTGTTTTCCTTATTTTGATTCTCCATAAGCATAGATATTTCACCATAACGTGAGCTTTGATACCTTGATTCTATATGCTATGAGGATGCTCTTTCTAATTTTTCCAAGGTTTGGGTAGATCACTAGGCATGGATATCTAATTTTCAAGTAAATGGTCTCTATTTTGATATAAAAATTATAATAATTTAAATACTCATCAGAAAAATAAAAACTTATTTTGGTGGGTTCACTGTGGTTAGAGGATCCAAGAAATTATATAAACTTAGCTTAATTCATAAAAATAATTTTAATTATCACCAACTTTAAAAATGAAAAGAAAATTAATTTGGAATAATTATAAAATTAAATGATATAAAAACTATTCCACACTATAATTTAATGTTAAAAAAGCTCCCCATAAAAATTTCATGCCGGTTGGAGTTAATTTGACAACTCAAATGGATTAATTAAGTGAAATTAAATTTTTACAATTAAAATAATTATAATAATTAAAATAAAATTCAAAGAATCACCAAATTGGTTTTGGGAGCTCCTTATGATCATAGGAACCTAAAGAAAATGAAATTGGAGTTAAAATAAATAGTTCATTTTTTCGAGTTATTTTAAGCATTTAAATTAATTAAAATTAATTAAATTAATAGAATCACAGAATTGTAAAAACAAACCAAAATATCACATTTGACTTCCTGATCATCTATAACCAATTCAAATAATTTTCTTAATTGTCTAAGTCAAGATATTGATTTTAAAAGGCTTAAAAAAAAAATTTCTCAAATTTTTCTTTAAAATAACTCTAAATATTAAAATATAAATCACAAAAATATGAAATCTATTTCTTTGGGTTTCCTGGACTTAAAGAGACTTAACAAAAATATGAAACTTAATTTTCCATTTAAATTTTATTTTATATTTAACTAATGCTTAAAAAGCAAATAATTTTAATAATTAAATTAAATTTCTAAAAGTCATGAAAATTGGTCCAAGTGGTCCTCTAACCTACGTGAACCTCCAATGATATTCTTAAGGAGAGATGTTTTATTTTAGTTGAGTTATTAAATTTTCATTGAAAATCCCTATTTTTGCATTAAAAATAATTATAAAATTAAATAAATTCACAAAAATCACATTTTCTCCTCTAATGTTTTAATTAACCCATGAGTGAGGTAACATGAAACTTTTAAGTCATTTGAGTCTAATTTAATGAATTATAGGGTACTAAGACCTTAGGGGTAAAAGTTTAATATTTAGGCCTAACCAGGAGAGTAAATGGGTAATAAATGATCTTAAAATAACATGTCTTGGTGATTGAAACATAAAAAGGGATAAGTGATAGAAGCCAATTTCATTTGTTTTTATAAAGGATAAATTTGTAATTTCTTAAAATTAATGAAATTTGGAAGAATATTTAAATAATGAGATATTAAGGTGAGGTGTTTTATTTTAGAAGATCATAACTCACTGATTTTAAGCCCCAACTAATAGTTTTGGGATGATTTATAATTCATGATAAGGATTAAGAGTATAAATATAAACATTGAGAAAAAATCTTTTTTCTTAAAATTATAAATCCACTCATTAAATCTTAAGAGCTTAGTAGTGAGCTAGACTTAATCAAAATTTTTTCTAGAGGTTTGGAAAATAACCTATAATTAATTTAAAACTTCTCGAAACACTACAAGCTCATTTTTTAAAAATCAAATTAATTAAATTCCTTAATTGAGTTGAGTTGCCCCCAAGGGTCTTTACCTATATAATTCATAAGTAAGATATCAAGTGATAATTACTCCATTTAAGAGATAATTAAAACATCAAGTTCATTAAGAGTAAGGGTATTAGTTGGATGAACTATATAGCAAATATGATAAACCATAATGAACTCAAAATAATCCCGAGGACCGCGAAATGTCTAAGGTATTACCCAAAACTTCTTCATGATCCTTTGGAAAACTTGAAGGCATGTGAGCTTATTATAATTTGCTTAATGGAATCATCCTTAAAATTTAAATACACCAAGATATGACATGGGATTTGGTAGGAACACTTTAAGTTTGTACTTCCTACTTTTTCTATAAGCATGCTTTAATTCCCACAAAATTATACATATATATGATTTACAAGTACTGAAGTTTCAGGTGGAGGAACGTGAAGACTCGCCAGGTACACTTTTATAATTTACAGTGCTTTCTTTTCTCATACTTTCCTACGTTGTACTTTTATGTTTGCAAACTTGCATGCTAAAAAATGATGTCACCCTGCATGAAAACTAAAACCGTCAGGATAGCCGCAAAACCAAAACCAAACTAAAATCAACCAAAATAAAATTCACCACCACAACATTCAAAATATAAGACAACTCAAAATTTAATCACAAACATCATAAAAAAAAATTAAAACTGAATTAAGTCGTCACTATCGGATGATCGGGAATCCCTCAGAGGAGGTAACCTACGGTCGCTAATGAGGTTTTCTACGGTCTAAATGAAAGTATGAAACTCATTAAGTTAGGTTTAGTAAATTCATTTGAACTAAGTGAATCCAAAATAAAATATTGGTACAAGAACAAGGGAACTGTAGGATTCTAACTGGTGTCAAACTTTAATATGCCCAATAATATTTAAATGACCATAATCTTAGGGAAATCTGATTTTATATCATAACTGAACACATTATAAAACTTAAACTCATCACGACGAGGAGCTTGGAGCTAGAATTGTGGTCAACACTATCATCTTCAATAGCAAGAGGATCTACAATAGTCTATCTTTCCTTAGAATTAAACAACAAGCAATAGGATTTCGAGGTTGTTTGCTTATGCAACATAAATCCCAAACCTTTTCTTTAGACCTTTGTATAGCTCTGTCATACAATTTAAGCCCTAACCTGCTTTAGGATTCTGAGGTTGTCATTTGTCACGACCTAAATCCTCACATCTTGCAAGTTATTTGTGTGATCATTTCACACAAATATAAGCTCTAATTAATAAAATTGATAGGATGAAACATTCAATATTCCTCCGCTACACTGAAGCCAAATCATAGGCTAGTTTAGGAACTCACCGAGGCTCTCCTCAGGATCTATGACATCTCCTTGTTCTTCCTCATTTAGATTCCAGAATAAAATGTTCCAAACTTTAGTCATTCCCCTTTCACACCTCTTTGTCTGATCTCGTTAAAAAATCCTACCCTTTAGAAGTCCTTGAAGATACCATCCCTTAATTTTTTTCGATAGTTTTCTTAGGTGACTCCGATTCTAAGATGTAATTAACTATAAGAGCTTGCCCTTATAGAAAGCATTCTCGAACCCAACTTAATATAAACTGACCAAATGAAAATATGTTGAGATTTTCATACCTATTTTATATTGTTTTTGATGATATTTCACTTTAAATAAAGGTTTTTTTTTTATGTTTTGTTGTAGGAATCATGAAATAGGGTCATTGGAGCAAAAAGATGTGAAAAGGAGAGAATTTAGAGCAAAAGAAACCAAAATGTTAAGAAATGAACTAAGGCGTCGATGGCACCATCGACCGCACCGATGACGAGATTTTCCCAAGACTCCAGAATTAATTCATTAAGAAGGTCCACCGACGGCGCCCTCGAGGCCGCGAGGGCGAGCCCGGCGGTTATGTCCAACCAGGCTTTGGATGAGGACAAATTTTGAAGGGATGCTTAAGCAACTCTTGGGAAAGCTCAACCACAACTTTAAAAGAATATTTTGACAGAAAATTAGAGAAGCTTAGAGGTTCTGAAAGTTAGAAAGGTTTCATTAGTATGTAGAGAGTTTGCTAGAAAGTTTAAATTGTGAGTAATTCTTCAAGAGATTGTAAGAGTGGAGGGAAAGTGAAAGATTTCTTCCTTCTTGCTGTTTTGAAGAGGAATTCTGTGTGTTGTAAAGAAAGGAAGAGATTTAGAAGAACTTTGAGGAGTTTTCTTGGGGAGAAATTAGAGATAAAGTTTATTTATTGTTGTAGTTTGTATGACTTTGATTTTATATATGAATTCTGAGTTTTGTTGTGTTTCCCCATAAGATCTAAGTAGTTTTCTCTGTCTTTCTCCTTGTCTTGAGATTTGTGAAATGGTGATTTGAATTGGTGAAGTCATGAAAATATTTAAGAAATTATGATGATCTTTTCACTTTGATCTTCATTTACTTTCAATCTGGAAAATTGATTTGTTAAAATATGTTAAGTTTTAAAACTAAAGTGAAGATTACATTCAAGATTCAGGGAGGTCAAAGCCCTTCGAAGTTGGGTGCAAATAAATAGGGAAATAAAATTATTGGGCATAGAATTAGAGATTTTAGAGTGACAAACTAAAATCCCCAATTTAGTCCTATCATTTGGGTGCTGGAGTGTAGATGTTAGCCCTCAAGTGACGGGAACGTGGGAGCTCCGAAGTGAGAGTCGGTATCCTCCCAGCCTAGCCGTAGATTCAGTAAACAAGCGTAGAATTAGTCAATTTTCTTTATGCCTGGACCAAAGGGTGAAGAATAGGAATGCTCCTATTTGGCATAATATAATTTGAACTAATTCACTTAATCCATTCACTATAATTTCTTGACAAGGAGAATGATGCTTCCTTATTTATTGAATGTCACATTTGAACCTTGACCAAAGGAAAATATGTTGAGATTTTCATACATATTTTACACTGATTTTGATGATATTGCACTTTAACAAAAGGGAATTTTTTATGTTTTGTTGCAGGTATGATGAATTATGGACTTTTGGAGAAAAAGAAACAAAAACGGTGCAATTTGGAGCAAAAACGAGCAAGAAATGAAATTTTGCCCTGTCACCTTTCAATAAGTCTTTCGATGCTTAATCACTTTTTCACTTTTTGCATATTTTTGAATGAGATTACACTTTAAAGGAAGGTTGTTTTCATGCTTATTTTGTAGGGCTATCTGTTAGGAATACAATGCAACTGAAATGGGGCGAAACAGAGCTAAAATGGAGCCAAACGGTGGAGCTGCGCAGTCTGCCCGCCGACGGCGCCAAAACGGCGCCGACTGAGAGATTTACCCAAGAAAACCGAAAAGTGACAGAAAAGCTAGCCGACATCACCCTCGAACCCGCCGACGGCGCCCGGGACAACTATGGACCGACTTTTGGCGAATATGGGTCGAAATTCAATAAATTTGGACACTTTTTGAAAGCGTTCTTGTGGCAACTCTACAAACTTCATCCCTACACTTTAAAAGAATGAATTTAGGTTAGAAAAAAAGATATTTGTGTCAGAGGAATGTTAGGAAAAGTGTGGAGAAAGTTTAGGGTTTTTAGAATAGGAGTGGAAATGTAGATTTCTACCCTTTTGGAGAGATTAGAGAGGAGATTTTGAGAGAATTTGTAAGGAGATGTTCTAGCATTGCATCGATCGGTGAGAGACTTTGTGGGAGAGATATTCGTCTTTCTTTCAAAGGGAAAAAGCTAAGTATTGTGTTCTTCATTATCTCTTGATTCTTGTAAACACTTATCTAGTGGATTTGCTTTGGTTAAATGAAGTTCCATTGTGTTTTCTTTGTGCTTTGTGATGGGCTTCTCTTACTCTCTCTTCTTGTTTGGAAATAATGGTATGAGAAGATTATGTTGTTGTTTTCATTTTACTTTTCTTTTGTAATTAGTAGAATTCATGTTTAGGATTTTGTGATATGTTAGAAGCGGATTTAATTATCAATGTGATGGTTTTTACTTGCACTTTATTTACATTACAATAAAGGGCTGTTGTAGTGTTAAAATTCATTGTAATTGCATTAAGACCCGAGAGGGCTGTGTAATTCTCAACAAAGTAGAACCACATTTAGATTCCATGGATGGTTAAGTTCTTGGGAGTTGAATGCAAATAAATAAGGAAATATACTTTGATGGGCGTAGAATTGGAGATTTTAGGGTGACAGACTAAAATCCCCAATTCGGTCCTATTGTTTGAGTACTAAAGCAGAGATGTTAGCCCTCAGGTGAGGGGAATGTGGGAGCTCAGAAGTGAGAGCCGGTATCCTCCCAGCCTAGCCATGGATTCAGTAAACAAGCATAAGATTACTCAATGTTTTTTATGCCTGGACCAAAGGGTAAAGAATAGAATTGCTCATATTTGGTACATACAATGTTTAATGTATCTCATTCCTTTACACTATCCAATTCACTACATAAGAATAGTAGTTTTTAATATCTCAAAATTCTTCAAACCAATTCATCCAAAAAGGGTTATCTTTAGAATTAATATTTGCATTTAGTTATAGTTATTATCTTTACATTTAACACTTGCATTTAGGATTAGTTGCTATATAAAACATCATTTTAATTGACATTCAAAACTAAGGACTAATTGTAGTAGACTAGGATTTGACTAAGGACCTCTTACCTCGCTTCCCTGTGGGATCGATAAACGGGACTCCACTAGAGCCCTGTATTACTTGAGCGATACATATACTTGCGTTTGAAATTGTGAATTTACAAAATCATTATAAATATATAAATTTGAGTTCATTAATTCTTGCATATTAAAAGTTGAATCAAGTTTTTGGCGTCATTGCCGAGGGTTTAAATCTTATAGTAGTTGTGTTAAATTCTTGTATTTTTAGGTATATAAAAAGTCGCTATCAAGTTTTTGGCGTCATTGCCGTGTAAGCTTCGGTAAGAACTTTAGGAGAATTTTAGTTGAAGTAATTAGGCTTTGACTTGGAAAACTATAGTGTGGTAAAAACTGTTTTGTGTGAAAAGTGTTTTTATATGAAAAAGTGTTAAAAAAAACTGTTTGTGTGAAAAATAAAGTGTTCGTGAAAATGTTTTGTTGTGTTGAATTAATTTCATATGTTATTTGTTTAATTGTTAATGTATTGTTTGTTGTGTTGCATATGTGAAACAGAGGATCTGCAGACTTGTGCCTTATGATCCCGAGTTTGAAAAAAGAATAAAATAAAAATATAAAGAGGACTCGAAAAAACTAGAAATGGAAATGGAAAACTTTCAAGATAATAACTTGGAAAATCATCATACTTCATTGATGGATTACGTAAATCCTACGACATACGAAATTCACTCAAGTATACAAAACCCTGTCGTAGAAGCTGATTCATTTGAAACAAATTCTGAGATTATCCAACTGGTGCAAAATAATCAATTTGGGGGAACTCTTTTGGAGGATCCCTATTTACACTTATCAAATTTTATAGAACTTTGTGTTATATTTCGTTAGAACAGTATGTCAGACGATGCAGTTAGACTAAGGATTTTTCCTTTCTCACTAAGGGATAAGGCTAAAATGTGGTTATACTCATTAGCACCTGGCTCTATTAAAAATTGGGAGGAGTTAACTTAGAAATTCCTAACTAAGTATTTTCCACCTTCAAGGACTACTAAACTTAGAAAAGATATTATCTCATTTTGTCAGTATGAAGGGGAATCAATATACAAAGCCTGAGAATGATTTAAAGAACTCCTAAGAAAGTGTCCACATCATGCTCTACCTGATTGGTTAATCATTCAAACTTTTTATAATGGGTTAGTAGAATCCCTTAGGTTTATAATTGATGTTGTTGCTGGTGGATCATTAATGTCAAAACCATTTGATGAAGCGTATACGTTAATTGAAAATATGGCTGCAAACAAATTTCAATGGCCCTTTACAAGGGTAAATCCTAAAAATATAGACAGTGTTCATGATTCAGATTTGATTACAATTCTAGCATCTCAAGCTACCGCAATATCAAAGAAGTTGGACCATTTTGGAATGAACCAAACTCAATTTACTCCAGTAAGTGAGGAAAGTTCATTAGGGCATATGATTGATTCTAACTTATCATATGAGACTTTAAATACCATAAACAACCCATATTCTAACTTTTACAACCCAGGTTGGAAGAACCATCCTAATTTTAGCTGGTGTCATACTACTTGGGGTGGAAACGAACAATGGGAAAATAATCATGCAAATCATAATGGGAGTTGGAATAATTAGAGGAACAAAAACTATAGACCTTCATATTCACTGGACTCTAACAATGATCAACAATTTGAGAATAAAAAGATGCCTATGGAAGAAGTGGTATTGCAAATGGGAAACCAGTTGCAAAGTCAAAATGTTGCGATTAGAAATATAGAGAATCAACTGAGACAAATTGCTAATTCACTTAGCAATAGACCTCAAGGAACACTTCCTAGCAACATTGAGATCAACCCTAAAGAGAACACTAATGAAAAAGTAGAAGTTGTCTAATTAAAAAGTGGAAGAGAGATAGACCATGTGGTTAGAAAAGAGAAAAATATTGTGAGAGAAGCAAATGAAACTAAAAGTCCTGAAGAACATGATTCTAAGGATTTGGAAAAATTAATATCTCCAACTAAATTCAGTTTGGAAAGACCACCACCTCCATTTTCTCAAAGACTTAGACAACATGAGTTGGATAAAAAATTTTCAAAGTTCATGAACGAACTTAAGAAGTTAATGATAAATATTCCTTTCGCTAAAGCTTTGAAACAGATGTCAAGTTATGAAAAATTTATGAAGGAGATATTAAACAAGAAAAGGAAATTTGGGGATTACGAGATAGTTGCACTAAGTGAGGAGTGCAACGCTATACTTTGGAAAAATTTTCCTCGGAAACTTAAAGATCATTGTAGCTTTACAATTCCTTGTGTAATCGGAAAAAGATTATGTGTAAAAGCTTTATGTGATTTAGGATCAAGCATTAATGTGATGCCTCTATCTATATTTAAAAGGTTAGGTTTAGCTGATATTTCTCCCACTACTATAACTCTTTTGTTAGTTGATCGATCTATCATTTATCCAAAAGGGATTATAGAAGATGTGATTCTTAAAGTGGATACATTTAGCTTTCCTTTGGACTTTATTGTATTAGATATTGAGGAAGATAAAGAATATCCCATTATTTTGGGGAGACATTTTCTTATTACTGGACAAGCTATGATAGATGTGCAAAAAGGAAAGTTAACTATGTATATTAATGACCATGAAACCACTTTTAATGTTTTAAAGGCTACGAAATATCCAGCTGAGAGAAATGATGATGATTGTTTTCGGATGGATGAAATTGATTATCTAAGTAAAAACTATTTCTAGAAAATTTTTGAGAGTAAGTTAACATATGAGATTGAAATGGGCTTTCATGATGAGTCTAAAATTTTGTTTAAAGAAGACTGTATGTATGTTCATGAGAGGTGTGAAATGATGGATGTTACCAAAAATAGTAAATTTTAATTCTATCTATTGAAAAATCTCATGATCTTAAAATTAATTTACCTCATACAATTTTATAGCCTATATATTTGGTGAATTCATATGCACCACCAGTCTCTATATCTTCATATTCGACTCAATCACAAGATGAACTTGAATTGAATGATGAAATCAGTAAAAGATCTCCTATGAAAGAGTTATTTAAAGTCACTGAATGACATATTTCGTGGTATACAAACAAAATAAATGAGATTCTGATGTTGGGGCAGATTATTAATGCAATTAATAGTTGCCCCCCAGAGATTTTACTTAGTGACTCTGAGATAGATCCTAAGAAAATGATTTATGAGCAATTTAAAATTATTGAACTGATATTTAGAAGAGAATTTGAGGATTTGTTTCAAAAGAGCTTTGAATTGAGAGATAAGGACAAGGAAATTGAAAGATCAATGGAAGAAATTCCTGAAGAATTGGAAGATAATTTGAAATAGAAGAGTAACATAGAAGATATTGATCTAGAATCTGAATTATCTAGAGCGAATCTGATCCAAAATTTGAGAGATCTTGAATTATCATATAAGGATCCATTTCTTATAAATTTCAAGGATGATATTAATATGCAAATTGAGAAAATTACTAGAAGAATATTGGATCTAAAAATAAATATGAGGAACAAGGATATGAATCAATATGAAAAGGAAGAGCTGAAAGAAAAAATTAAATTCGAGGACTTTATAGGAATCCCTGGATCTTGAAAAAATTGGGCTATTGATCAAGGATTAGTTAATTGGAATTTTGATTCAGGAAGAATCATTTGTAGGGCTAGCAACGTTAAATCAAACTTTTTATGGGAGGCAACCCATAGTTATCTGTGTGCTTTGATTTAGTATGCTTAAGAGTCATGATTGTTAGTGTTGTATTGTGTTTGCTTTAGTGTGGATTGATCAGTTTGCTTGATGTTTGGTAGATGTTTGGATTGTAAGTGGTTTGATTTACTTTTTGTGTGTCATGAGGGTGATGATTCCATAAATTCTTATTATGGTTAAACTTGGATGTTCTCTTATTGTAGTTGGATTGGCGAGTCCACTACAACTCGTGTCTCACCCAAACTTGAGTTTTACAAAAAACATTATGAATTTTTACAGTGATAGTTCCATCTCAATTTTGTTACTTCCTTTTTTGGACTTTATTTTCATTTGATAGGAGTCGCGAACCTATTTGATGAGTAACTTATGGATGATTTTACACTGGACTTATAACTGTTATATGTGCTTAATTATTTGGATATGGTGATGTCTGGTGTTGGTGCTCGAGAACCAATATATCAGGGATAATCTTATCTTTGGGATTATAATCTATAAAATCATTTATAAGCACCCAATATATTTTTGTAAGGATTCCGTTAGAAATTGGAAGTAAGTTAGTGAGATGCAACGAGATGGAGGAAGAATTGACCTCATTTATCTTGTAT
>NEWO01002179.1:0-14476 GCA_003013225.1 Phalaenopsis aphrodite
CAATAAAAATATATGTATTTTTAGATTCATATTTTATACTTATTTTTAGTGATATTGCGCTTTAATGTAAAGTATTTTTATGTTTTATTGCAGATTTTTTAATTTTAGGACTTGAAGTAAAAAATAAAGCAAAAAAGAAGCAAAAAGGATGAAATTTGGAGTAAAAATGAAGAACTTGAAATTTGTTCAGTGCCGATATTGATTGTTAGTGAGCATCGAATTAAATTGCAGAACACTGGTGCCGACAGCGCTAATGTCGGTTCAGCCCCTGTTTCTAGAAGATTTGACAAATTTGGATGTTTTTTGAAGAGTTTTTGGAGGCACCTCTTGGAGAATTGACTTTAGGCTTTATTTGAGGCCAAAATTGATCAGAAAGGTAACTCTTCCTGACATCTTATCGCCCCAATTCAACCTTCTACGCATCACACATTCTTCCATTTTTTATTCCACAACCATTTAGAGTTCATTATTCTTATGATTTATAGTTTTGTGGTGAGATTAAGTGTGAACTCTTCTCTAAGAGTGTTGGAGAAGGAGAAAAGTGAGATTTCTTCTTCCTACATTTCCTTGAAGATGCTATAATGGATTTGCTTTAAGAAAGAGTTTCAGATAAGTTTGTTTGTTTAACAATGTTGTATGAACTTTCTTTTATATATGAAATTTGTGTTTTATTGTATCTTTCTCATGAAGCATGAGTAGTTTACTTTATCTTTCTCTCTACTTTGAGATATGATGAAATGAAGAAATTATATGGATATGCCAATATTAAAATATAAAATAAATTGTGATGATTTTTCAACTCTGAACTTAATTTACTTTTCGATCTGATCAATTGAATTGTTAAAATATGTTGTGAAAATATGATCCGGGAAATTGAGTATATGTTCTACAACAGAGTGAGGATTACAATTGATTCCATGAAGGAGAACTTCGTTCATGGAGTTAAGTACAAATAAATAGGGAAATATACTTTGTTGGGTGTACAATTGGAGAATCTTTATGGTGATAGACTAAAATACACAATTCGGTCTTAGTGTTTAAAAATTAAAGTGACAGTTAGCCTCCACGTGAAGCGAAGTGGGAGCTAGTATCATCCTAGCATAACCACAAATTTAGGGACTAAATATGGGATTAGCCAATGATTTTCTATAACACTGTATCAGGGTAGAGAATTAAAACTGCTCCTATTTGACACAATACAAATTAAAATCATTTATCTCATCTCATTTTACCAAAATCTCATTATAGTGAGAAATATGTTTTTTCACATAAGAAATCTTCATCACATAAACATAGTTTAATAGTTTAGTAGTTACGGTTTAAACTCTGTATTTCAGTTTTGTTATTAGTTAAATTATTTAGTTCTGATAATATCACAACATTCGAAATTAGTGACAAAAATTTCATTTTGATTTTCTGTGAATTTTGTAGTAAATTTATCATTTTAAATTTAAACATTCCCTGTGGGATCAATATTTGGGGCTTAAATAAAAATTCTTTTATTACTTGATAACGATACGTATACTTGTGTAGAATCCTAATAATAATTGCTTAAATTTCTAATTTATAAAATATTGCATCAAGCTTTTGGCATCGTTGTATTGCGGAGTGAACTCTATAATTTTTACACAACTATATTTCACATCGGAATCAAGTTTTTGGCGCCGTTGTCGGGGATGGTAACGGTAAATTAAATAGATTTGGTAAATTAGGAAATTTAGAGATAAATATATATAAAAAATTTAAAATTAAAATAAATTAAAAAAATTTTAACATCCAAAAAGAAAATATATTTTTATTTAAGAATCATTTTTAAGAAATTTTTCTTTGCTTATTAAATTTATTTATGCAAAATATTAGATTTGAAGGTTTAATATCTTAAGATTCAGAATTAGAGCGTACTATTAGAAAATTTTGAAAAGAATAAAAAGAAGTTAAAAACTTAAATGAAACGATGAATAACTTAAATGATCAAATAAACAAAAATTGATAAAGACCTTTAAAAGATTATGCTAATCTGATACTAGATGAACTTCACTTGACTATTCAAAATCCTGATGTTGCTGTTAATTCATTTGAGCTTAAACTTGCTATTATCAAAATGATACAAAATAATCAGTTTGGAGGAACACTTACTGAAGATCCAAACTTACATCTTGCTAGTTTTCTTGAAGTTTGTGCTACTTTTAAATATGACAGAGTGTCTAATGATGTTGTTAGGCTTAAACTTTTTCCTTTTTGATTAAGGGATAAAACCAAAGCTTGGTTAAATTCATTATCACCTGGATCTATCAGAACTTGGGGAGAACTTTCACAAAAATTCTTAGCTAAATATTTTCTACTCTTGAGAACTGTTAAGCTTAGAAATGATATTATCTTTTTTTGTCAGTTTGAAGGGGAATCAATATATGAAGCTTGGGGAAGATATAAAGATCTTCTTTAAAAATGTCCACACAATGCTCTTCCAGATTGATTAATAATTCAAACATTTATAATGGATTAGTAGGATCACTTAGATCTATTATAGATGCTATTGCGGGTGGATCATTAATGTCAAAACCTTTTGATGAAGTATATTATTTAATTGAAGAAATGACTACTAACAATTTTCAATGACTCTCTGAAAGGGTAAATTCTAAGGAGTAGCTAGTATTCATGATTCTAATACAATATCTATTCTAGCATCTCAAATTATTGCTATTTCGAAAAAGACTGATCAAATAGGAGTGAACTATTTTCAAATACCTCAAGTATTAGAGGAAAATTCACTAGGATAGGTCATGATACTCAATCATCTTATGAACTTTAAATGCTATAAATAATCAAAATAACAATCCTTATTCTAACTTTTATAATCCTGGATGGAAAAATCACCCTAGTTTTAGTTGGATTAATTATAACAATTCGGTGAATCACTCCGGAAATTTGAACAACCTAGGAAATCCTAGTTATCGACCTTTTCATCCTCTTGAATTTAACTCTAATCCTAACCCACAAGTTAAGAAAAAGAAGTTGACGATGGAAGAAGTAATGTTAAACATGGGAAATGAAATACATAATCAAGGTGTTGTTATTAGAAATATTGAAAATCAATTAGGACATATTGCTACTGCACTCAGTAAAAGACCTTCTGGAATTCTTCCGAGTACGGTGAAAGTTAATCCAAAAGATCAAAAATAAGGAAAAAATTAAAGCTATTCAATTACGAAGTGGAAAAGAAGTTGAAACAAGAATCCAAAGAGAAACTGAAGTTGATGAAGAGAAGGAAGCAATAAAAAGTGACCAAAATGAAAATGAACAAACACAAGGTCCTTTAGAAAAACCATTACCTCTTTTTCCTAAAAAATTGATGCAAAGGAACAAAGATAAACAATTTACAAAATTTTTGGAAATCTTTAAGAAGTTAACGATAAAAATTCCCTTTGTTGAAGCTTTGGAACAAATGTCAAGTTATGTGAAATTTATGAAGGATATATTAAACAAGAAAATTAAGTTTACAGATCATGAGGTCGTTGCACTCAGTGAAGAGTGTAGTGTTATTATTCACAAAAAGCTTCCTGAAAAATTAAAAGATCCTGGTAGTTTTACTATACCTTATGCTATTGGTGAAAAGTTTTTTTGGAAAATCTTTATGTGATTTAGGAGCATCAATCTTTAAACATTTTGATTTGGGAGAGATTTCCTCTACTACTATAACTCTTCAGTTAGTTGATCGATCAATAACTTATCCAAAAGGAGTTATCGAGGATACATTAGTAAAAGTGGATAAATTTATTTTCCCTGTAGACTTTATAGTATTGGATGTGGAGGAAAATAAAGAAATTCTTATTATTTTAAGGAGACCATTTTTTGCAACAGGGAGAGCTGTTATAGATGTGCAAAAAGGAGAATTAATAGTGAAAGTTAATGATCAAGAAGTAACACTTAATATTGCAAAATCTATGAAATATCCAACATTAGAAAAAGATAATGAATGTTTTAGGATTGAAGTATCTGATTATCTGAGTAATGGGCAATTTAAGAATGAGTTTGAAGAAAAATTAAAGCAAGGAGAATTTTTTGAAAATAAGGACGAAATAAAAGAAGATTTGAATTATATTCATGCCAAATTTGAAACTTTAGATTTGTTGAAAAACGATAATAAAAATCTTATTCCTTCAAGTATTAAACCACCTGAACTTGAATTGAAAATATTACCTGCACATTTAAAATATGTGTTTTTAGGAGAGTCATCAACATTGTCTGTTATTGTATCTTCAGAATTAACAGAAATTCAAAAACAAAAATTAATAGAGATGTTAAAAAAATATTAAAAAGCTTTTGGATGGACTTTAACAGATATTAAAGGAATTAGTCCTTCAATTTGTATGCACAGAATTATGTTAGATGAAAAATATGAACCTAAAGCTGAACCTCAAAGGAGATTAAACCCAATAATGGAAGAAGTTGTTAAAAAAGAAATTTTAAAATGGCTAAATGCTGGAATTAAATATCCTAACTCAGACAGTGCTTGGGTAAGTCCAATTCACTGTGTTTCAAAGAAAGGAGGAGTGACCGTTCAAGAAAACAAGAAAAAATGAATTAATACTAATAAGACAAGTTACTGGTTGGCGAATTTGTATTGACTATAGAAAATTAAACATGACCACCATAAAAGATCACTTTCCTTTACCTTTTCTAGATCAAATGTTGGATAGATTAGCTGGGAAAAAAATATTATTGCTTTTAGATGGATATACCACTTATCACCAAATTCCAATTGCTCCAAATATCAAGAGAAGATAACATTTACTAGCCCATATGAAACATTTACTATTCGTAGAATGCCTTTTGGATTATGTAATGCACCTGAAACATTTCAAAGATATATGATGTCAATCTTTAATAATTGTATTAAACATGGAATGAAAGTGTTTATGGATGATTTTTTGGTATTTGGAACTTTGTTTGAATTATGTTTAAATAAATAAAAAAAGTTTTGGAAGTATGTGAAAAAATCGACCTAGTACTAAATGGAGAAAAAAATGTCAATTTGTGGTTGCATGAGGAATTGTATTTGGGTATAAAATTTCTGAAAAGATATGGAAGTAAATCCTGCAAAAATTCAAGTTATTGAAAAATTAACATCTCCAACTAATGTTAAAGGAGTAAGAAGCTTTTTAGGACATGCTTGTTTCTACAGGTGTTACATAAAAAAAAAATTCTAAAATAACTAAGCCATTATGCCAACTTTTAGAAAAGGACATGAAATTTCATTTTAATGAGGAATGCATAAAAGCATTTGAATTATTGAAAAAAAAATTAGTTACTGAACCTATAATAGTTCCACCTGATTGGGAGAAACCATTTGAAATAATGTGTGATGCTAGTGATTATGTTATTGGGGTTGTGGTAGAACAAAAACACAACAAAGTTTTTAAAATAATATATTATGCTAGTAAAACTATAAATGATGCTCAAATTAACTACACTACTACTGAAAAGAGAGTTACTCGCTATTGTTTATGCCTTTCATAAATTTAGACCTTACTTAATTAAAATTAAATTTATAGTGCATACATATCACTCTGCTATTAAATACTTGGTTCAAAAGAAGGATGTTAAACCAAGATTAATTAGATGGATACTTCTATTGCAAGAGTTTGATTTTACCATAATTGATAGAAAAAGAAATTATTATTAAATAGCTGATCATTTGTCTATACTAGAAAGAAAAATATTAACTAATTTTGCAAAAGAAATTTTAGAAAATTTCCCTTATGAACAATTATATAGTATTGATGAAATGAATGTATCGTGGTATGCCGATATAGTAATTTATATTGTAAGTGATATTTTACCACCTTACATAAAAAATCTATAATTAAAGAAATTTATATATGATTCAAAATTCTATTTTTGGGATGACCCATATCTATATAAATAATGTAAGGATCTAATTATTAGAAGGTGTGTGTCTTATGAGGAAACTCAACAGATAATTGAAAGATGTCATGATTATGAATTTGGACGATATTTTGGATGAATAGAACTACATATAAGATTTTGCGAGATAGATTTTATTGGCTAACTCTTTTTAGAGATGCTAATGAATATATTAAAACATGTGATCGATGTCAACGAGTAGGAAATATTTCTAGAAGAAATGAAATGCCTCTCTATTACGCATTAGAGGTTGAAATTTTTGATGTGTGGGGTTTAAATTTCATGGGACCATTTATGTCTTCATTTGAGAATTTATATATATTACTTGCTGTTGATTATATGTCCAAATGGATTGAAGCTATTACTGTACCTAGATGTGATGCTCAGAGTGTTTCTAAATTTTTAATTAAAAATATTTTTACAAAATATGGAATGCCGAGAGTAATTATTACAGATGGATGATCTCATTTTAAGAATAAGAGAATAAAGAATTTGATTAAGAAATATGATATTTGCATAGATTTTCTACTGCTTATCATCCTCAAACTAAGGGTCTAGCAGAGATATCAAATCATGAAATTAAACATATTTTAGAAAAGCTGTAAATCCTTATAAATTGGATTGATCTGCTAGATTAGATACTGCATTATAGTCATACAGAACTGCTTATAAGAATCCTATAGGAATGTCCCCATACAGACTTATTTTTGGAAAAGCATATCACTTACCAGTAGAATTGAAGCATAAAATATTTTGGGTTATTAAAGAATTTAATTTTAATTTAAAGGATGTTGGTGAGAAAAGATTATTGTAACTCAATGAACTTAAGGAGATTATAAATGAATCATATGATAATGCAAAAATCTATAAAGAGAAAATGAAAATATGACATGATGAGAAGATTATTCAAAAGAAGTTTGAACATGGACAAGAAATTTTATTATATAATAGAAGATTAATATTTTTTCCAGGAAAACTGAAATCCAGATGGTTACGACCATTTAAGGTAATTAAAGTCTATTATTATGGAATTGTTGTTATTAAAGATTCTAACACTGGAAAGATATTTAAAGTTAATGAGCATCGATTGAAACATTATTATAAAGGGTACATACCACAATTTATAGAAGTTTTAATGTTAAGTCAACCCAACTAATCAAATGGCATGTCGGACTAACGACGTTAAACCAAGCGCTTTATGGGAGGCAACCCATATATAAATATAAATATCTATATATACCTATTTTGTTTGATATGTGTTTATATATTAGTAGATAATAATCCCACACAATTTTAAATATTATAAATTAAGACAAATTTTGATATTAGAGGGAAATTTTGAATCAAATAGAATTAAACATGAAAAAAAACGTAATTTTGGCCTCTAGCGCCGACGACGCCAGAATGGTCGCTGACGGCGCCCGCAGACAGACCAAAGTACCGACAGCGCCATCGAGAGCGCCGACGGTGATGATAGCGGTTTGATAGTTTTGACAGATTTTGGCAGAGTTTGGCGGGATTTCACTCAGTAATAACCGCCGGGAGGTGTTTTTAAAGTCTTAAAAACTGCCTTGGATGACCAGAAACTTCCTATTTTCGAATTTCATGATCTCCAATTCCAGAAATACTTCAAGGTATGAAGTTTTCAATAGAAAAAAGTTTATCAGTTTTGACGGACAAAGATTATACGACAAAGTTATTACAAAGAAGAGGCTTATCAATGAGAGAGGCTTTGTTAATCACAGATTGATAATCCAAGTTCTCCGATTGATAAAATCATTGTACAAAGGCGATGGAAAGTTCTGTGCTACACTGCCGCTGCAATTGTTGTACCAATAGTGAAGGAATTTTATACCAATTTACATGGAAGTACCCAAGGAGTTGTCTTCGTACGAGGTAAGGCTGTACCATTTACTCATGCACGAATCAATGAGTTGTATATGATAGAAAATGTTCCAATATCTCATTAAACAAATTTCATCCCTACCAGAGATTTGATGCAAGATGTCTATAATTTTCTGATGGATGAAAATGATATTTAGGAAATGTGAGATGAAGAATATGTTAGTTTCTCTGCTTCATTGCTTAATCCAATATCAAAGCAGTGGCATTTCTTCATTTCTGCAACATTACTCGCTATACTCCCTACCATGAAGATTAGTAGAGTCACCAAAGAAAGTGCTATTTTGAATTATTGCATTCAAATGAAAAAACATATTGGAACAGGATCTATCATATTTAAATTTGTTATGGGTATTATTATGAATGAGTCAATTTATGGACTTGAGCATCCTTCCGCAATTTTCCAACTTTGAAGTCAATCTCAAGTTCCATATGAAAGTTAGGAAAAAGTTTTATTACCTTGGGAGCCCATGATTCCTATTGATGATAATTATGTTGAAAAGGGGAATGAAGCATTAGATACAATCTTATATCATTCATCACATGCTTCAACTCCATTGATGCCATCAACAGTTGGAAGTTTCACTTGCTGTAGAATAGAAATTGAAGAAAATTGAAAGAGAACTTCAGAGTATTACGAATGTAATAGGAGATCTTAAGTACCTTTTTGATCACCTAGATTAAAGGATGAAAGAGAATTTTGATCATACTGAAACATTTGAAGTAGGACTAGTACAGATGTTTAAAGAAAAATGATGGATCGAAGAAAATTTGATTGATCAATTCCCGTACCGACCCTTCTACAATCTGTATGTTCATTACCATTCGATGGGAGATATCAGAGGAGGAGAAAGCACTGAAGATGAGGTAGCATAATTAAAGAATTTGGACTCTCTCTACTAATTTAAAATACTGATGTACTTAATGTGATTGTGTGGATTTGATTTAGTTTGCTTTGCTTTAGAATTCTGAACTTTGATTGTGTGTATAGTTTTGTGTCAGCGTTCGACGCTGATTTATAATTTAGTTTGTTTAGTATGTGTGAAAGTGTAATTAGAAAAATGTGTTTGTAAAAGTGTATTTTCATATATAAAAGTTAGTTTGTTGTTGTTTGTGAAAATGATTGTTTGTGAAAATGATTGTTTATGAATTATTGTTAGATAAAAATTTGTGTTTAAAAATACTAAAAAGAGTATGGAGAAAATTGAAAGGAAATTGAAAATTGAAAAAATTGAAAAATGGAATTTTTAGGCCTTCAGCGCCGTCGGTGCCCTCGACCTGAGAAAAGCCTTTACCCTTTAAAATTCACAATTTTCACCATAAACATCCATTTTTCCTTTGATTCAGCTTCAACCTCCGATTTTTGCACCTAGGGCGCGCATTTTCTTGGATTTGAGGCGATTTTAAGGAAAAGGAAATTTGGATTTCATCTTCTCTAGGTAAGAGCTATACTTTGAACTAAAAAAAATTGATTTTCACCAAGGATTTATCTCACATTGCCAAGATCCGAAAATTTTGGAATTTGTTTGAGAGATTTTGAGAAATCCTTTGGTGAAGAACTCTTACTTAGTAGATTTAAGTTATAAAGCACTTTACTTTATGATTTTTGGAATTTATTTAAATTTTTTCAACTTTTCTCTAGATTTCCATGGCACCAAGAATGAGCAAAGAAAAAAGAAAAGTAGATTATGATGAATAAAAATTTGTTGGCTTCAGGTTAGTGCTCGATTCAATAGTCTACTTGAGCATAAAAAAGTAATTCCGGATCATGGTTTTAAAAATCTGGGTGGAGAAGTCAAGCGATTAATCAATGCTCGGCAGTGGGAAAATTTATGTTATTTTACTGCCGATGCGATTATTGGTGTAGTGATATAATTCTATGCCAACTTTACTGAAGCTTCTGACGGCTTTGTTTTTGTGCATGGGAAAATGGTGGAGTTTTCTCCAAGAAAAAATAATGAGTTTTATCAGTTGGAAGTTGTTTACAGTTTCTAGTATAAATCATTTTCTGCTCCTAATGAGGCCTTAGATGAAGTTATTTCTTTTCTTACTGATGGAAGAGGGACCTGGAAAGTCAAAAGTGGTGTTAAGGCAAACTTTCCTCTTTCGATGCTTAATGTAGTATCCAAGACCTGACACTATTTTTGAAAGAATGATTCCTAAAAATCATCACACTGAGGTGACTAAGGATAGAGCCATCCTGAACTTCTGTATTCAACAGGTGATGAGGATAAATGTAGGTAGTTATTTTCAAAAAAAAATTTAGGTAACGCCTGTAGAAACCAGCATGTCCTAAAAAGCTTCTTACCCCTTTAAGGGTAGTAGGTAGTGGTAATTTTTCAATAACTTGAATTTTTGCAGGATCTACTTCCATGCTATTTTCAAAAATTTTATGGTCAAGTACAATTCCTTCTTCAACCATAAATTAACATTTTTCCTAATTTAGTACTGGTTTGATTATTTCACATACTTATAAAACCTTTTCTAAATTATTTAAACATAATTCAAACAAAGTTCCGAATACAGAAAAATCATCCATAAATACTTCCATTCAATGTTAAATCAAATTACTAAATATTGACATCATACATCTTTGAAATGTGCAAGTGCATTGCATTTACCAAAAGACATTCTATGAAAAGCAAATTTCTGTAAGGGCTTATAAATGTTGTCTTCTCTTGATCCTCTAGAGCAATTGAAATTTAGTGATAACTGGTATATCCATCTAAAAAGCAATAATATTTGTTTCCAACCAATCTATCCAACATTTGGTCTAGAAAGGGTAAAAGAAAGTGATCTTTCCTGGTGGTCATGTTTAATTTTCTATAGTCAATACAAATTCGCTAACCAGTAACTTGTCTTATTGGAATTAATTCAATTTTTTTCATTTTCTTCAATGATCGCTCCTCCTTTCTTCAGAACACAGTGAATTGGAGTCACCCAAGCACTGTCTAAAATAGGATATATAATTCCAATATCTAACCATTTCAAAATTTCTTTTTTAACAACTTTCTTCATTATTGGGTTTAATCTCCTCTACGGATCAACTTTAGGTTCGTATTGTTCATCTAATAGAATTTTGTGCAAACAAATTGAGGGATTAATTCCTTTTAATATCTGCTAAAGTCCATCCAAAAGCCTTTTTATATCTTTTCAACATCTCTATTAATTTTTGTTCTTAAATTTCAGTTAATTTTGAAGATACAATAACAGACAATATAGATGACTCCTAAAAACACATATTTTAAATAGGCAGGTAATTTTTTCAATTCAAGTTCAAGTGCTTTAATACTTGAAGGGATAAGATTTTTATTATCATTTTATAACAAATCTAAAGTTTCAAATTTGTCTTTAATATAATCTAAATCTTCTTCTTTTATTTTGTCCTCATTCTAAAAAAATTCTCCTTCCCTTAATTTGTCTTCAAACTCTTCCTTAAATTGCTCATTACTTAAATAATTAGTAACTTCCATCCTGAAAGATTCATTATCTTATTATATTTTAGGATATTTCATAGATTTTGCAATATTAAATGTTAGTTTTTGATCGTTAACTCTCTTTATTAATTCTCTTTTTTCCACATCTATTACAACTCTCCCTGTTGCAAGAAATGGACTTCCCAAAATAATAGAAATTTTTTATCTTCCTCCATATCCAATACTATAAAGTCTACAGGGAAAATTAATTTATCCACTTTAACTAATACATCTTCTATAACTTCTTTTGGATAAGTTATTGATCGAACAACTAACTGAAGAGTTACAGTAGTAGGGAAAATCTCTCACAAATTTAAGCGTTTAAAAATTGATAGAGGCATAAGATTGATACCCGCACTTAAATCACATAAGGCTTTTCCAAAAAAACTTTTTACCAATAGAACAAGGTATAGTAAAACTACCAGGATCTTTTAATTTTTTAGGAAGCTTTTTCTGAATAATAGCACTGCACTCTTCACTGAGTGCAACGATCTCGTGATCTATAAACTTCCTTTTCTTTTTTAATATATCTTTCATAAATTTCACATAACTTGGCATTTGTTCCAAAGCTTCAATGAAAGGAATGTTTATTGTTAACTTCATAAGGATTTCCAAAAATTTTGTAAATTGTTTATAATTATTCTTCTGCTTCAGTCGTTAAGGAAACATAGGTAATGGTTTTTTAAGGAAACTTGTGTTTGTTCATTTTCATTTTGGTCATTTTCCATTTCTTCCTTTTCTTCATCAACTTCAGTTTCTCTTTGGATTCTTATTTCAACTTCTTTTCCATTTCGTAATTGAATAACTTTAATTTGCTCCTTATTTGATCTTTTGGATTAACTTCAATAGTACTCGGAAAAATTTCTGAATGCCTGTTGCTAAATGCAGTAGCAGTATGTCCTAAGTGATTTTCAATATTTCTAATAACAACCCCTTGATTTTGTATTTGATTTCCCATATTCAACATTACTTCTTCCATCATCAACTTCTTTTCCTTAACTTGTGGGTTAGGGTTAGAGTTAAATCTAAGAGGATAATAAGGTCAAAAATTAGGATTTGCTTGGTTGTTTAAATTTTTTGAGGGATTCACCAAATTGTTATAATTATTCCAACTAAAATTTGGGCGATTTTTTCATCCAGGGTTATAATAATTAGAATAGGGATTATTATTTCGATTATTTATAACATTCAAAGTTTCATAAGATGACTGAGTATCAATTATCTATCATAGCGAATTTTCCTCTGATACTAGAGGTATTTGAGAATCATTCACTCCAATTTGTTCAATCTTTTTTTGAAATAGCAGCAATTTGAGATGCTAAAATAGACATTTCATCAGAGTCATGAATGCTACTCTCTTAGGATTTACCATTTCAGAGGGCCATTGAAAATAGTTAGTAGTCATTTCTTCTATTAAAGAGTATGCTTCATCAAAAGGTATTAATATTAATGATCCACCTACAACAACTTTTATAATAGATTTAAGTAATCCAACTAATCCATCGTAAAATGTTTGAATTATTAACCAATATGGTAAAGCATGGTGTGGACATTTTCTAAGAAGATTTTTAAATATGTAATATCGATTCCCCTTCAAACTGACAAAAAGATGTAATATCATTTCTAAGCTTAGCAGTTTTTTTGGGTGGAAAATATTTAGCCAAGAATTTTGGTGATAGTTCTTCCCAAGTTCTGATAGATCTAGGTGCTAATAAATTTAACCAAGCTTTGGTTTTATCCCTTAATGAAAAAGGAAAAAGTCTAAGCCTAACAACATCATTAGACACTACGTCATATTTAAAAGTGGCACATATTTCAAGGAAACTAGGAAGATGTAAGTTAGGATCTTTAGTAGGTGTTCCTCCAAACTAATTATTTTGTATCATTTGGATAATAGAAGGTTTAAGCTCAAATGAATCAACAACAATATCAGGATTTTGAATAGTGAAGTGAAGTTCATTTGTTGTGGGATTAACATAATCTTTTAAAGAACTTTGTCGATTTTCATTTATTTGATTACCTAAGTTATTCACCATTTTGTTCAAAATTTTAATTTCTTTATATTATTTTCAAATTTTTCTAATAGTACGTTCTAATTCTGAATTGTAAGATACTAAACATTTAGATCCACTATTTCACATAAACAAATATAATAAGCAAAGAAAAAATTCTTAAAAATAACTCTTAAATAAAAAATATATTTCTTTTTGGATTTTTATTTTTAATTTTTTATTGTTTTTTTGATTTTTTTGATATATATATCTCTAAATTTCCTAATTTACCAAATCTATTTAATTTACCATTACCTTTCCCGGCAATGGCACCAAAAACTTGATCTCGAGGAAATATAGTTGTGCAAAAATTATAAAGTTGACTCCGCTATGTAACGATGCCAAAAACTTGATGCTCTATATATAATTAATAAATTTAAGCAATTAATGTTGGGATTCTACGCAAGTATACGTATTGTTATCAAGTAATAAAAAACTTTCTATTTAAGCCCCAAATATCGATCCTAGGGTATGTTTAAAATTGAAATGATAAATTAACTAGGAAATTCACATAAAGTAAAACAAAATTACTATCACTAATTTTGAATGTTGAGATATTATCAGAACTAAATTATTTAACTACTAGCAAAACTGAAATGCAAATTTTAAACAGTAACTACTAAACTATTAAGCTATTAAACTATGTTTATGTGATGAAGATCTCTTATGTGAAAAAGCAACTTTCTCACTACAATGAAATTTTGGTAAAATGAGATGAGATAAATGATTAGAATATGTATTGTGACAAATATGAGTAGTTTTAATTTTCTACCCTGATATAGTGTTATGGAAAATCATTGGCTAATCCCAAGTTTAGTCCCTAAATCCATGGCTAGGCTAGAAGGACACGGGCTCCCACTTCAGAGCTCCCACTTCCCTTCCCGTGAAGGCTAAGTCTAGCTTTAGTTCTTAAATAGTAAGTCCAAATTGGGGATTTTTAGTGTGTCACCCTAAAATATCCAATTCTACACCCAAAAATGTATATTTTCCTATTTATTTGCACTTAATTCCTTTAACAAAATTCTCTTTTATGGAATCAAATGTGAACCTCACTCTATTGTAGAACCCATACTCCATTTCTCGGATCATATGTTTCACAACAAATTTTAACAATTCAATTGG
>NEWO01002179.1:15164-28851 GCA_003013225.1 Phalaenopsis aphrodite
TTTTTACTCCAAGTCCTAAAAATCAATAACCTGTAAGAAAATATGAAAAATGTCTTCCATTAAATTGCAATATCACCCAAAATGAGTATAAAGTATGGGTCTAAAAATACATATATTTTTGGTATATTAGTAATCCACAATTTAAGGAGAAATTGTCTTAAGAAGAAGTGGTGTTATAAATAGGAAATCAGTTACAAAGTCAAGGAGCTACAATTAAAAATATTGAGAATTAGTTGGTACAAATAACAAATTTATTAAGTAATAGATCCGAAGGAACACTTCTTAACAATATAGAAGTAAACCAAAGGACCAGAGCAAAGAATAAGTAAAAGCCGTTCAACTTAGATGCAGAAGAAAATTGGAAGGTAGAGTTCAAAAAGAGACTGAAGTAGAGAGAAGGGATTGAAGAAATAATAGTGGACACTCCGAAAGGTTTGGAGAGACCTCTTTCTCCACTTAAAGTTGACTTGGTAAAACCATCACGTCCATTTCCTCAGAGGCTCCAACAAAAAAAGTTGGATAAACAATTTTCAAAATTTCTAGAAATTTCTAAGAAGCTTATATTTAATATTTCATTTACTGAAGCCTTAGAACAAATGTCAAGCTATGTAAAGTTTATGAATGATATTTTTAATAGGAAAAAGAAGTTTGAAGATAATGAGACAGCTGCATTTAGAGAGAGGAGTGCAGTGCTATAATTTAGAAAAAATATCCTAAAAAGCTTAAAGATCCTGGTAGCTTCACAATTCCATGTGCATTAGGAGAAATATTTTATGGCAAAACTTTATGTGATTTAGGTGCAAACATCAACCTTATGCCATTATCAATATTTAAAAGTTTACAATTAGGAGAAATATCCCCTACTACTGTAACTCTATAGTTAGCAAATCGTTTAATAACTTATCCTAAATGAGTTATAGAAGATTTCCCAGTAAAAGTTGATTAATTTATCTTTCTTATTGATTTCATTGTGCTAGATATGGAAAAAGATAAAAAAAAATACATATCATTTTGGGAAGACCTTTCCTAGCTATAGAAAGAACAATGATAGATGTGCATAAAGGTAAATTAACTATGCGCGTCAATGATCAAATAGTTACATTTAATATTTCCAAATCAATAAAATATCCTGCAAAAGATAAAGACAATGAATGTTATAGAATGGATGCAATAAAATATTTTAGTGAATGTGATTTCAAAACAACTTATGAAGAGAAATCTAAAATGAAAGAGTCGGAACACGAGCAAGAAGAGGAATTAGATCAATATGAATATTTATATAAGGAAGATTTAAATTATGTTTGAGAAAGTTTTGAAGTTTTGGACATGATAGAAAAAGATAGATCATTTTGTCAATTGATTGAAAAACCTCCTGAGCTTGAGTTGAAGTCACTTTCTGAACATTTGAAGCATGCATTTTTAGGTGATTCATCAACATTACCTGTTATAATTTCCTCAAAAATAACTACAAAAGAAGAAGAGAGTTTGATGAAAACTTTAAAGAATTACAAGAAAGCTTTTGGATGGATAATTGCTGATATAAAAGGAATCAGTCCTTCAATTTGTATGCATAAAATTCATATGAAAGAGAACTGTAAACACAGGGCTGATCCTCAAAGGAGATTGAATCTTATTATGAAGTAGTTGTTAAGAAAGAAATTTTAAAGTGGTTAGATGCTGGAATTATCTACCCTATTCCTGATAGTTCATGGGTTAGTCCAGTTCACTGCGTTCCTAAAAAAAGAGGAGTGACCGTTACTTTGAATAAACATAACAAGTTAATACCAACAAGACAAGTCACGGGATTGAGAATATGCATTGATTATAGAAAATTAAATCTCGCCACAAGGAAATATCATGTTCCACTACCCTTTTTAGATCAAATGCTGGATAGAATAGCTTGGCATAAATACTTTTATTTTCTGGATGGATATACTAGTTATCACCAAATACAAATAGCTCCTAAGGATCAAGAGAAAAAAAACTTTTACCAATCCTTATGGTACATTTGCTTTTAGAAGAATGTCATTTGGTTTTTATAATGCACCCAATACATTTCAAAGATGTATGATGACTATTTTTTGTGATTTAATTGAAAAAAATGGATTGAAGATTTTATGGATGATTTTTTTGTGTTTAGAACTTCATTTGAATCATGTTTAGAACATTTATCAAAAGTTCTTAAGCACTGTGAAGAAATAAATTTAGTCCTTAACTGGAAAAAGACCAATTTATGTTACCATGAGGAATAATTTTGGGGCGTCAAATTTCAGAAAATGATATAAAAGTAGACCCTGCAAAAATTCATGTGAATGCTAATTTACCTTACCCAATAAGTGTAAAGTAAATTAGGAGTTTTTTTAGGACATGTTAGATTCTACAGACGATATATTAAAGACTTCAAAAATTGCTTAGCCTCTATGTCAATTACTTGAAAATATGTGATTTTTAATTTTGATAAAGAGTGTCTAAAAGCTTTTGAATTATTAAAAGAAAAATTAGTCACTGCACCAATTTTGTTTCACCAGATTGGGAAAAACCTTTTGAATTAATGTGTGAGGCAATTAATTATGCTATTGGAGTTGTTTTAGTACAAAAACATGATAAGATTTTCAAAGTTATCTAATATGCTAGTAGAATTCTTAATGAAACTCAAATTAATTATTCTAAAACTGAGAAAGAGTTATTAGTTGTAGTATATGCTTTTAATAAATTTAGATCATGCTTAATTGGAATTAAAAGTATTGTGCTTAAAAATCATTCTACTATTAAGTATTTAATGAAAAAAGAAGGATGCAAAGCCAAGACTTATAATATGGGGTCTTCTTTTGCAACAATTTGATTTTGTGATAGTAGATAGGAAGGGAGCTGAGAATTAAATTGTTGATCATATGTTCGGGCTTGAATTAGAGAAACCACTCAGTTTTGAAACTGATATTAATAAACATTTTTGAAATGTGGAAATATTTAATGTTAATGAGTGGCATGTTCTATGGTATGTCGACATTATGAATTTCATTGTTATTGATATTATACCCTATGGAATGACATACCAATAGAAGAGGAAATTTTTATTTGAAGCTAAGACTTATTTTTGGGATGACCCATTTTTTTATAAACAAGAAGGACCTAATTATTCAAAAATTTGTGCCTTTAGAAGAAACTTATGGAATTATAAAAAAATGTCATAATTCTGATTTTGGGGGACATTATGATATTGAAAAAAACAACATACAAAGTTTTACAATCTGGATTTTATTGGCGTACAATCTTTTAAGATGTTAACGTTTATGTCAAAACTTGTGATCGATGTCAACGAGTAGGCAATATTTCTTGAAGAAATGAGATGCCCCTCAATTATTTGTTAGAAGTTGAGATATTTGATGTTTGGGGATTAGATTTCATGGGAGCATTTATGCAATCTTTTGGGAATTTATATATATTGTTAACAGTAGATTATGTATCCAAATGGATAGATGTTGTTGCTTTACCTCGATGTGATGCTGAAAGTGTTGCAAAGTTTTTAAGAAGGAATATGTTTTATAGATTTGGGATGCCAAGAGTAATTATAACTGACGAGGAAGTCATTTAAAAAATGTAATAATAGAGAAGTTATTACAGAAATATCATATTAACCATGGAATTACTACTACTTATTATCCTCAAACGAGTGGTTTGGTTGAATTATCCAATTGTGAAATTAAAAGAATATTGGAAAAATTTGTAAATACAACTAAAATGGATTGGTCAATCAAACTTGATTATGTTTTGTGACATTCAAAACTCCTATCAGAATCTCCCCATACAGGCTATTATTTGGGAAAGCTTGTCACTTACTAGTTGAAATTGAGCATAAAGTATATTGGGCTATTAGAAAATTAAATTACAATTTACAGGATGCTGGTGCGAAAAGGCTATTTCAAGTGAATTAGCTTGAAGAGATAAGGAATGAATCTTATGAAAGTGCTAAGATTTACAAAGAAAAGATGAAGATATAGCATGAACAAAGGATTCTTACTAAAGATTTTTTGCCAGGGTAACAAGTTTTGCTTTATAATGCAAGGTTAAGTCCAGGTGGATGGGCTGATTTATTGTGATAAAGGTTTATCCCTATGAAGCTGTGGATATCAAAGATCCTAAAACTAATAAAATATTCAAAGTGAACGGTCACTGACTAAAATCCTACTTTTTAGGTGACCAAATTAATTTAAATGATTTTATGATGTTGGGTTAATCAGAATAAGCACTAGTTACATCAGGCTGATTACGTTAAACCAAGCACTCTGTGGGAGGCACCTCATAGTTATTTGTGTGTTTATTTTTATTATTTTATTGTTGTGTTTGATTTAGAAATTTTGGTAGTATTTTGAATATATAATGATTTAGTGAGTATTCTAAGACCTTAAAAGATGACTTAAAAATGTTAGAATGAATATTTGGACATTAAGTTGACCTGTGTTAAATTGAGCAATGGTGCTTAAGCGCGGCAGTTAAAAACATGTGTGAATTTTGGTTTCCAGAAGTTTAACCATGATCTGGCTGGATTTAACATGGGAGAGCAGTTTTAAGACATGCCTAGGAGTTATAGGTAATTTGGAGCGTATAAATAGAGTGGTTATGTAATGATTTTTACCATAATTCAATTTTAACCCTAAATCCTAAGTGAAAAGAGAGAGTTTTGGAAAATTGTCATCTTAGGAGAGTGATTTAAAGAAAAAGGAGGCAATGATAAAGAAATTCATTATTCAGAGTGCACAAGAGTTATATAATGATTTCCTAGCCGTTAGTATTGAAGGAATAACAGAGAAAATCACTAAAATGGAGGCTCATGTGGCTTTAATTGAAGCAAAAGTGATGCAAGTTAATGCACATTTGGATCATATGGGATGGAAACTTAAGATACAGTTTAGTCATACCAATATTATAGAAGAAGCGGACAAGACTATGTATTTGAAGAACAAATAAAATGAAGAAGATTCAACCAGAGTAATTAACCACCGTCCATTTTATCAAATTTACATTTCAAAAGCTAAAGGAAAGACTAATGATATGCCAGGATTCGTTCCAGCAAACAGAGAGTGAAATCAAGTCCTTTGTTTAGTGTTTGTGTTTTGTGCTTGTTTATTTATGTCAAGTGTGTTTAGAATGTTTTTGATATTATCATTGTCTAGTGTGTGTGTTTAGGAATTTTCTCATCCAAGACTATTTGGATTAAGAATTTATGTATTAAAAATGTTTATAATTGTCAGTGAATGACTATAAGTGTTTGTTTGTATGAAAGTTTTGTGTTATTTTGTGTTGAATCGATTTAGTTAAGATTGGTGAATCTTGAATAAGAGGAGAGTTAAAAGGAAAGAAAATAGTTATTAAGGAGTTATGAGACCATGTAGGTTTGGTAGACTTTGGCTAGAGGTGTATTTCACTTATAAACAAAAAAATTTAAATTTGTGCACTGGCGCTTAAGCGCCAAGACCTCACGCTTAAGCACTGGCTAAACCAAGAGATGGGCACCTAAATGTGGAACCATTCACGCTTAAGCACCGGTTCACATAAACTGGTTTGCGAACAATTTTTAAGTGACGATTTGGTCTGAAACCAAAATTTTTACACCTCGACTTCATCCCCTCCCTCGAGCTGTTGTGATTTTGAAGTTAGGGCACACTCTATTTTGAAGATTTCTTGGTGATTTGGATTAAAAATTGCTAGATTTGATATCCTTGAAGTAAGAGCTTCACTTCAATGTAAAAATTTTTTATTTTCACCATGTATTTTCAGTGCATTCTTGATCTGCCCGAAAATCATTATTCGTGGTGAAAATTTGAGAAAAATCTATGGAAAATATGTGGATTTAGTAGTTTAAGCTTTTAGGAGTTAATTTTAGTGATTTAGAGTTCAATTTTGAATTTATTGTGAATTTTATATAAATTTTTTAGAAGTGGAACCAAGAATGAAGAGGAGCAAAGGAAAAGGCCCTACTTAATTCAAGCAAGTTTGTGAGTGTTAGAGCTCAGGATTGATACAGTGATGCACGGTAATCGAGAAAGCTGGTTTCTGAGCATTATTTTAAAAATTTAGGAGGAGCTGTAGACGATCTGATTGTTCTTCGCCAATGGGAACAGTTCTATTGTTTTTATGTTATAGCAGTGATTTCTGTTGTGCAGGAGTTTTATGCAAATCTCATCGAAGCTAAAGAAGAAAAAGTCATGGTTAGAGGAAAACAGTGCCTTTTTCACCTGAGGTAATAAATTAGTTTTATCAATTACCCTCGATCACTTTATGTTTTTATTCAAACTATATTCCAAATGAGGAGTTATATGAGATCATTTCATCTTTAACTGAAGGAAGAGGATTATGGAAGATAACCAATGAGAGAAGAGTCAACTTCCCCACTTCGAAGTTGGATGCCACTGTAAAGGCATGACACTATTTCATTTCTGCTAGTCTGCTACCTACCAATTATCGTAATGAAGTAACTCGTGATCGAGCAACTTTGAACTATTGCATTCTGTAGTTAAAGCCCATCGACATTGGAGCTTTGATTCATAGTGTTATTACTAGTTTTTTCATTCCTACTACTATTGCAGGTTTAGGATTTGCATCCTTAATCTCTTACTTATGCGAGCAGGATGGAGTTAGATTTGATAGCTAGGAGGAGATAATGCAGCCACTCAAGCCTATTACTAGCGTGAATGTGAAATCTTATTCACATCATTCAATTTTTTGGCTGGAGGGGTGAATTTTCCAATAGTTTAGCTGTTTCAACGTCTCGAGCTTCCACTTCACGTGTTTCTACATCACATGGTCAAACTTTTGGATCTGATTCTTAGTCAAAACTATTGCAAAGGATTTTGGATAATGTTAACTACACTACAGATAAGGTATTAAATTTAGAAAATTTTACAGAACATATGATTGGATATATGAAAAGATGTAGTGATTATGAGAAAAAATACAACTAAGCTATGGAAAACCTCAGAAGAGGTAACCAAGTTGTAGTTTTTCCTCAATATCCAAGATATCCATCATATGAGCATACAACTACTTGGCATAGTGATGAGAGTGATGCGAAAGATAAAGATGATTAGACTAGATTTCATAGTTTAGTTTAATTTTTAATTTACTGTGTGAATTGTTTGTGGTGCAGTTATACTATAATTTTGTTGTGTTTTGTGTTGTATTTGTTGAAACTGTTAGTTTTGTTTGTGTTTTTCTTTATTAGACACTACTGCAATGTATTTTTATTTTTGTGGTAGTAATTGTGTTAACTGTGTTGTTTAGTGTATTTACTTAGTTTGTATTGTACTTAATTTTGATCTTAAGAAGGTTTAGAATATTTTTAACTTTAACTTAAAAACTTCATGCTTTAAATTTTCAATTTACTACTAGACATTTTCTTTATGCTTCAGTTGTGTATGTTTGTGAGTGTGTTTGTTTGCTTTTATGATATCCTCCACTACATAGAATTCTAATGAATCTCTGTATGTTAAGTAAATTAAAATTTGACCAATTTAATTTGTACTCATGTCTTTGATTTTTGTATTAGCATATTTAAGATATATAAATTCTTGTTATCATGTATTTTTTTGTTTTTCATTCTTGCCTACTTATATATAATGCTAAAATGTTTTATTATATTAAAAATTTAAGTTTGGGGAGAGGATGAAAATTTTTTTAAAGATTTGAAATTTATTTGTTCTCAAATGTATTTCAAATAAATTTGATTTTGATTTAAAGAGAAATGATCATGTATATGAAGTTATATTAGGAAGTAAAATTTTGAGTATAGAAATGAGTAAGAGAGTTTAGTTAAATATTATAGTAATGAAGAAAAACTTAAAGTTGAATTTTTTTAGTCTAGAAATGATAAATATTGTGTAACTATCTTTAGTAGAAGAAATTGTATTTTTTTAAAAAAATGTAGAAGACTTAGACTTTTATTTTCAAAACTTAAATTCCTTTTAATGAATGTAATATTCAAAAACTGTTATTATGTTTCTAAGTGAAGGAAATATATCAACTTTTTACTTTAAGAAAGGGAGAGTGCAATTCAAAATCATTAAGGGTCTATCCAAATATAGCAATTCTTGCCAGAAGAAAAGAAAAGAAAAGAAAAAATGAAAAGAAAAAGAAGAAAAAATGAAAATGGGAGGAGATGCTTGAAGATTAGTGCCTAATCAAAAATTTGTTCCACATCTGATTTTTTTAAAGTATGAGACTTGAGAAACTCTTAAGCTTAAGGATATAATATATAAAGTAAAATTATGTTTAATAAAAATTTTTAAGTGGAGATTACAGAATGCCTAAACTTTATATTTGGAGAATCTACAATATTTCTGAACTAAATAGAAACTCATATTTTCAGACTTCTTTACATTAAGAATTTCTATACTCTAAGTTAGTCTCATTTACCAATATTTTGTCTAAGTTGGACTATTATATTTCTACATCAAAATTTTAGAAACTCCTAAAGAAACTCACATACATAATCTACTTATTTAGTCTTTTTAAAAGATTTAAGTATCACTTAAGGACAAGTAACATTTTAAGTTTTCATGATTTTGATACACCTAAAATATATAGTATTTTTGTACACATTTTTATACCTATTTTTTGAGATATTATGCTTTAATGAAAGGTATTTGTGTTTTTTTTTATTTTAGGTACAATCAAGTAGAAGAAAATTGGCAAATGAGTGAAAAAGCATCAAATTTAGAGTAAAAATGAAGAAGGTGCAAAAAATGAACTGAGGTGCCTAAGCGCCGCTAGGTACCCCACAATTAAGCGCCAGAAGTAGTTATTTTATGATTCATTGAATTTGGATGACTTTTTGAAGAGGTGTTTGAAGATACCCTTAGTAAAAATATGGAAAATAGTTCATGGACACGAAAATTCATTCAATTGGCATTTGAAAGGAGGCAACTTCTAGAAGATTCATTGAATGGAGACACATTTTGAAGAGATATCAAGACACCTCTTGGATTTTTATTCAAGTAGACTTGGATCATCAAATGAAGAAGGTCAATACACATCTAACAGCCATCATTCATCTTAATAATTGCCGCTGCCGCCGCCCATCACCGCCACTACTGTTGGCCACCTTTTTATTTTATTTTGAGTTTTAGTTTGCATTGTGAGTGAATGAAGAGAATTCAAAGGAACTTCAAGACATTTGATGAAGAGTAATTGACATAATTGTTTATCTTTTTTACTACATTTGATTTTAATTTAGATTTATTGTTTGTGTGCATGATTCCTACTTTTAAACTCAAGTGTGGTTGTGTTTTCTCAATGAATTGTGAGTAGTCTTCTTTATCTTTTTCCTTAAAATGATAAGTGATTAAGCATTGGAAGGAAGTTTTGTGAAGTATTAGACTTTGTGAAGTATTAGACTTTAATGTTGGAAGAAGTTGTGATGATTTGAAATCTTGTACTTCATTTACTCCTTAATTTGGCCAATTAAGATGTTAATACCTGTTGTGAGAACATGTAAGATCCAAGATGATTTTGTTTAAGTCAATAAATGGTAAGAATAACATTTGATTTCATGGATGAGAATGTAGTTCAAGGGGGGGGGGGTTGAGCGCAAGTAAATAAGAAAATAAACTTTCAAGGGTGTAGAATTAGAGGACTTTAGAGAGACAAACTAAAGCTGCCAATTTGATTTATACTTTTAGGTTTTGATGCGATATTTTAGGCCCCATGTGGAGGGAGAAGAGGGAACTTGACCAGAGAAAAATATGTTGAGATATTCATACCTATTTTATACTATTTTCTTTGGTGATATTGCACTTTAAAGAAAGATATTTTTAATGTTTTGTTACATGAATGATGAATCAGGGTCATTGAAGCAAAAAGATGCAAAAAGGAGCGAATTTGGAGCGAAAGGACCAAAATGTGAAGAATTGAATTAGGGTGCCGACGGCGCCATCGACCCCGTCGACGGTGAGATTTTCCTGAGACTCCAGAATTAATTCATTAAGAACGCCCGCCGACGGCACCCTCGAGACCGCCGACGGTGAGGTCGGCGGTTATGCCCAATCAAGCTTTGGGTAAGGCCAAATTTTGAAGGGATGCTTAGGTAACTCTTGGGAAAGCTCATCCACAACTTTAAAAGACTATTTTGGCTGAAAATTGGCAATGCCTGGAAGTCCTAGAGAGTTTCTGGAGGTTAGAAAGGTTCCAATAGTGTGTAAAATTGTGAGGAATTGTTCGAGAGATTGTAAGAGTGGAGGGAAAGTGAGATATTTCTTCCTCCTTGCTGCTTCAAAAAGGAATTCTGTGTGCTATAAAGAAAGGAAGAGATTCAAAGGAACTTCAAGGAGTTTTCTTGGGGAGAAATTAGAGATAAGTTATTTACTTATTGTAGTTTGTATGACTTTGATTTTATATATGAATTTCGAGTTTTGTTGCGTTTTCCCCATGAGATCTGAGTAGTTTTCTCTATCTTTCTCCTTGTCTTGAGATTTGTGAAATGGTGATTTGAATTGGTGAAGCCATGAAAATGTTTAAGAAATTGTGATGATCTTTTCACTTCGATCTTAATTTACTTTCAATCTGGCCAATTGATTTGTTAAAATATGTTGAGTTTTACAACTAAAGTAAAGATTACATCCAAGATTTAGGGAGGTCAAAGCCCTTGGAAGTTGGGTGCAAATAAATAGGGAAATAATATTATTGGGCGTAGAATTGGAGATTTTAGAGTGACAGACTAAAATCCCCAATTTGGTCTTATCGTTTGGGTGCTGAAGTGTAGATGTTAGCCCTCAGGTGAGGGGAACGTGGGAGCTCCGAAGTGAGAGCCGGTATCCTCCCAGCCTAGCCGCAGATTCAGTAAACAAGCGTAGGATTAGTCAATGTTCTTTATGCTTGTATAAAAAAGAATAGGTATGCTCCTATTTGGCACAATATAATTTGAACTAATTCACTTTATCCATTCACTATAATTTCTTGACAAGGAGAAGGATGCTTTCTTATATATTGAATATCACATTTAAACCTTCATTAGTATCATTAGTTATTTAATAGTTATTAAAATTACATATTTATTTCAATTGCCTATTAGTGACAGATAAGCAAATTGAACTTCGTTGTTGTGATTAAAGTATTGCTTTTTTAAAATCTTAGTTTGTAGTTATAAACCACTCCCTATGGGATCGATATCTAGGACTCCATTAGAGCCCTATATTACTTGAGCGATACGTATACTTGCGTTGATAAGTGTGACTTTACAATTATTAAATATTTATTTCGTCCATATTTATCAAATCTATAATTGTTATTAAGGATTTGGTATAGTTGCTGAGGAAATAAATATTTTAGCAGCAGTATTAAATACGTATATTTTAAGCATATATAAAGTCGCGGTCAAGTTTTTGGCGCCGTTGTCGGGGAGTGAGTAACAAAATCACAATTAGAGTAACGGACAAATTAGGATTATTAGAAAATTTTTACTTGAATTGCAACTTATTTTTGTATTTAGTTAATTATTTTACTGTGTGTTGATTTCAAATTGTATGCGTAAACTTGGACCTAAAAATCTGATACCCTACGATTAGGAATTAGAACACACTATTAGAAAGATTAGAAGATTGAGAAGAGAACCTAGAAATTTTGATACAATGGAGAACAACATGAACAATCAAGGAATAGAGAATGAACACCAACTTAGACCCCCTATGAGATTATGCAAATCCTACAACAGATGAAATTCATTTATCTATCCAAAATACTGATGTAGCTGCTAATTCATTTGAGCTTAAACCTGCTATTATCCAAATGGTACAAAACAATCATTCGGAGGTACACCAAATGAAGATCCTAACTTACACCACGGTACTTTTTTAGAACTGTGTGGTACTTTTAAATATGACAGAGTCTCAAACGATGTTGTTAGACTTAGACTTTTTCCTTTTTCACTGAGGGACAAGGCTAAGATGTGGTTAAATTCTTTAGCACCAGGATCTATTAGAACTTGAGGATAACTTTCAAAGAAATTTCTATCCAAATATTTCCCTCCATCCAAAACTGCTAAACTTAGAAATGACATAACATCGTTCTGTCAGATTGATCGAGAGTCAATATACAAAGCTTGGGAGAGAATTAAAGATCTTCTTAGGAAATGCCTTCTTTATTCGTTACCAGATTGGTTGATAATTCAAACTTCTTATAATGGATTAGTGAGATCTCTTAGATTGATTATAGATGTTGCGGCTGGTGGTTCGTTAATGTCAAAACCTTTTGATGAGGCTTATTCATTAATAGAAGAGATGACAACCAACGATTTTTAATGGCCCTCTAACGGGTAAATCTTAAAAGAGTAGCTATTATCCATGATTCTGATGTAATATCTATGTTAGATTCGCAAATTGCTGCAATGTCAAAGAAATTAGATCATTATGAGATGAATTATTCTCCAACACCTCCTATGATGGAAGAGAATTCATCTGAGCAATTTGTGGATGTTCAACCTTCATATGAGACTTTAAATACTATTAATAGACCCAACAACCCTTATTCGAACTATTATAACCCTGGTTGGAAGATTCATCCAAATTTTAATTGGAATAACAATTATTCTACAAATCAACAATGGGAAAACAACCCAGTGAACCCATTAGGAAATTCATCCAACCAAGGAAATGTTAACTATAGACCTTCTTATCCCCCAGGATTTAATAGTAACACTAAAATTAATGAGAAGAAGTTGTTTATGGAAGAGCTGATATTAAACATGGGTCAACAATTGCAGAATCAAGAAAATCAATTACAAATTCAAGGAAATCAATTACAAAATCAAGGAACTGCTATTAAGAATATTGAAAATTAATTAGGGCATATCGTTACCGCGCTTAGAAACTGAACATTAGGAACTTTTTCTAGTACTGTGGAACCAAATCCTAAAGATCAAGGAAAAGAACAAATCAAGGCGATACAATTACGAAGTGGAAAAGAATTGGAGACAAAAGTGCAAAAAGAAATAGAAACTAAAAAAGAGAAAGTAGATATCGAAAAAGAAAAGAATCATGAGTACCCGGATTTAGAGTATCCATTTACACTAATGAAAATTACTGTGGAGAAACCTCCACCACCGTTTCCTCAAATATTGAAGCAGCATAAACAGAATAAATAATTTTTCAAATTTTTAGAAATTCTTAAGAAGTTAACGGTGAATATACCCTTCACAGAAGCTTTAGAGAAAATGCTCAATTAAGTAAAATTTATGAAAGATATTCTAAACAAGAAAAGGAAGTTCACGGATAACGAAACTATTGCACTTAGTGAAGATTGTAGTGCAATTATTCAGAGAAAGCTTCGTGAAAAATTAAAAGATCATGGCAGTTTCACTATACCATGTGTTATTGGTGAAAAATTTTATGGTAGAGCTTTATGTGATTTAGGAGCGAGCATTAATCTTATGTCTCTATCAATTTTTAAAAGATCTCACCAACTTCTGTAACTCTACAGCTAGCGGATCATTCAGTTACATATCCTAAGGGAGTTATAGAAGATGTGTTAGTAAAAGTGGATAAATTTATCTTTCTCTGGATTTCATTATTTTAGATATGGAGGAAGATAAAGAAATACCTATCATTTTAGGGAGACCATTTTTAGCTATTGGAAAAGCTATGATAGATGTTCAAAAAGGAGAATTAACTATGAGAGTTAATGATCAAGAAGTGACTTTTAA
>NEWO01002181.1:6295-32113 GCA_003013225.1 Phalaenopsis aphrodite
AACTTTCTCACTGATGGGAAAGGAACATGGAAGATAAAGCAGCGAGAACGGGTAAATTTTTCTGCTTCCATGCTGAATGTCACCTCTAAGGCGTGACACTATTTCATTTCCTCTACTCTGTTACCGACCTATCACCATAGTGAAGTAACTAGAGATAGAGCTATTTTGAATTTCTGTATTCAAGATAGTAGAACTATATGTGGGGAGAATAATTCTTAAGAATATATTGACTACGACAAGGAGTGAGACTAGTAGAGGTCTAGGACATCCTGGACTTATTTATACAATTTGCAAACTTTCAAGAGTAAAATTTGAAGATGAAGAATGAATTTATCCTATGAGACCCATTAGTAAAGCTAATTTGAAGACTTATGAATCCCATGAGAAATGAATAATTGGGAGTAGAATTCAAGAATCTTCTACTAGTAGAGATGTCCTATCTACAAGTTATGACCTTCCACCTTTTAGTTCCCTTACCCTCTCTTATTTGATAAAATTGATAAGTGAAAGGATTAGAGGTTTAGAATGTAAACACGATTATGATAGTGAGTACTTGCAGAGACATTCAATTTTTGAGGTAGCCTATTATGAAGCTCAGGGTCGACACTATAGAGGAGAGCCTGATGTTACGTTTCCTAAATTCCCCCGATATACTCAGTATCAACCCAATCCACCTGCTGATCAAGGCGATGAAGATATAGCTTGATATTTTGATATAGAATGAAATTGATGTACTTATGGTTGTATTTTTATTGTATGTAGTCTTTTTGTAATAGAAATGGATGTTTATGCATTTGGACTTTCATTTTGTGTACTTGGATAACTTTAATTTTTATAAAGTTAGTGTGGTAGTTAAATGTGCATGTGTAGTTTAATAGATGTTGAGTAGTATTTTGTAATGTAATGTGATTTTTATTCTGCATTTTAATTTTAATTGTTTAGTATTATGATTGTGTTAGGAAATATTGTGCTTATTTAATGTTTCAGTTTTATACCTATTTTAAAATTTCATTACCCAAAAATTCCTCTAATGATTTATATGTCTAGAAAACTCCTATCATTACATACTAGGTGAAGTAAAAATTTGAGAAGGCCTACATAAATTTCAGAATGATGAAAATGCCTACAATACTGAGGTATGATTTATATTTATAGTTTTTCTCTCCACTTGTATTATTTCATATTTAAAAATTTATGTTTGGGGGAGGGAAGAAAAAGATTAACTATTAGATCTCCTCTATTTCAATATTTTCAAAAATTATTTATGTGATTCATGTAGTGAATTTAATTCAGGTAACTATATTTTTTTGCAACTATTTAAATATTATGGTAGATTTAAAGAAATATTTTTGTAATGAAAATTAATTTTTGTAACTTAAGATATTTAGTATAAGAGAATAAGATTATAGTTAACTATTTAAAGTAAAGAAAACTATATTTTGAAGTATTAAGAATCTGGAAATTCATTTAAGAAGAAAAGATTGGAGCTCAATGATGTAAAAACTATGAAATATTTATAAGGTAAAGAAATGCTTTGAGTTTCAAATTTAGGGAAAGAAAAGTGAAGTTCAAAATCATTAAAGGCTATCCAGATATAGTAATCCTCACTTGAAAAAGGAAAAAGAAAGGATTGAAAACAATCCCTGAAAAGAAAAGAAAAATATATATAGGATTGAAAGCAATCCAATTAAAAAAGAAAAAAAGAAAGAAAAATTATGGAAGTGAGGAGAAGCTTGAGGATATGCCTAATAAAAAATTAGCTTCACTGGACTTACCTAAAGGGAAAACTTAAATACATTCCTGAACTTATATTTATGGAATTAGATCTTTTACTAGTGAAGTTCTCATGAAGTTCCTATCTATTGAATATTCTAAGTGACTTAATATTACAACATATAGTCATTCTTGAAACAAATAGAAGACTAGAACTCTTAAACTTGATGACTAAATAATCTTGTGGCTACAAAGTTAATTCAATTACTTGAATTTTTTCTAAAAATCTCATTATGATATTTATTTAAGTCAAACGTATAGTATTTCTATATTAAAACTTTACTGCAGTAGATCATAACTTATATATAGTAATAGTTAAGTTTGAAGGATTTTGACCAAAGAAAAATATGTTGAGATTTTCATACATATTTTATACTGTTTTTAATGATATTGCACTTTAAAGAAATGTATTTTTGATGCTTTGTTGTAGGAATGATGAATTAGGCTCATTGGAGCAAAAGATGCAAAAAGAAGCGAATTTGGAGCGAAAAGGATCAAAATGTGGAGATTTGAACTAGGCCGCCGACAGCGCCCTCGACCCCGCCGACGACGAGTTTTTTCCGAGGCTACAGAACAAAATTCTTCAGAAGCCCGCCAACGGCGCCCTCAAGGCCGCTGACGACGAGATCGACGGTTATGCCTACTCAAGCTTTGGATAAGGCCAAATTTTGAAGGGATGCTTAGACAACTCTTGGGAAAGCTCATCCACAACTTTAAAAAAACATTTTGGCCAAAAAATAGGGAGGTCCTGGATGTTAGAGAGGTCCTAGAGTGTATAGATTTTCAATTAGTGTGTAACAATTGTGAGGATTTCTTCGAGAGATTGTAAGAGTAGACGAAAAGTAAGAGATTTCTTCCTCCTTACTACTTCGAAAAGGAATTCTGTGTGCTGTAAAGAAAGTAAGAGATTTAGAAGAACTTCGAGGAGTGTTCTTGGGGAGAAATTAGAGGTAAGTTATTTAATTGTTGTAGTTTATATGACTTTGATTTAATATATGAATTCCGAGTTTTGTTGTGTTTTCCCCATGAGTTCTGAGTATTTTTCTCTATTATTCTCCTTATCTCAAGATTTGTGAAATGGTGATTGAAATTAGTGAAGCCATGAAAATTTTTAAGAAATTGTGTTGATCTTTTCACTTCGATCTTAATTTACTTTCAATCTGGCCAATTGATTAGTTAAAATATGCTGAGTTTTACAACTAAAGTTAATATTACATTCAAGATTCAGGGAGGTCAAAGCTCTGGAAATTGGGTGCAAATAAATAGGAAAATAATATTATCGGTCGTAGAATTAGAGATTTTAGAGTGACAGACTAAAATCCCCAATTCAATCCTATCGTTTGGGTGCTGAAGTATAGATGTTAGCCCTCAGGTGAGGGGAACGTGGGAGCTCCAAAGTGAGAGCCGGTATCCTCCCAGCCTAGCTGTAGATTCAATAAAAAAGCATAGGATTAGTCAATGTTCTTCACGCCTGGACCAAAGGGTAAAGAATAGGTATGCTCCTATTTGACATAATATAAATTGAACTAATTCAATTTATCCATTGACTATAATTTTTTGACAAGGAGAAGGATGCTTTCTTATATATTGAATATCACAATTAAACTCTACTTAATATCATTAGTTATTTATTAGTTGTTAAAATTATCTATTTATCTCAATTGCCTATTAGTGACAGATAAGCAAATTGAACATCATTGTTGTGATTAAAGTATTGTTTTTCTAAAGTCTTAGTTCGTAATTCTAAACTACTCCTATGGGATCGATATCTAGGACTCCATTAGAGCCTTATATTACTTGAGCGATACGTATACTTGCGTTGACAAGTGTGACTTTACAACTATTGAATATTTAATACGTCCATATTTATCTTATATTTTATTGCATATATAAAGTCGCTGTAAAAAGGAAATCATCCAAAAAAAATCTCAAAACACATTCCATAAGTCACAGAGGCACGAAGTAAAGTTTAGTTACACATGATAGTAAGAAAACCAAAAAAACATCTTATCAAAATCATTGTTGCAAGAAAAAATGAAAAGAAACAATTACAAAATGGTTTGTTCCATCTTTTACAACAGCTAACTCCTCTCTCATATAATAACTTTTGAAAACATAAAATAGTAATACAAAGGAAAAGGTAGAAAACAAACTTAAGCACTCAACCCAAGATAGGAAGAGGAAACCATTGGAAAACTCTCAAAAACCCTTAACTTTCGTGCCCAAGCCATCTCCAGATCTCTCCTATCCAAAAGAGAGCCTCTATTCATGCGTTAACTTCTCATTTTAAAGGTCCAACAAAAATTGGCATGAAAATACCCCCCAAAATGGGATTTGGTGGTATGAAACTGGCGTGGTCATGCCTAGATCAGGTGTGGTCATGCCCAGAAAAGGTGTGACTACGCTGAACAATATTATTTCGTGTGGTGTAACTCTGTTTTGCATGTTTAACACTGTAACATACAAAATAGTACAAAGAACATTTCAGAATCATAAAATTATAATAAATGTGGTGAAATAATAAGTAAAAAGAATGATAACATACAAGCAAATATATGTAAAATTGACTCATGTCAATGCCCCAAAACTTACCTCATTACTCGCCTTTAAGTAATCTCATAGCTCGGTTGGGGCCCTATGCGAATATAATAGGTACTTCTGTTATCTGTTCTTTGAAGTAAAATAAAAGTGTTAAAGTGTCATTTCAGGGTCATTTTTTCTTAATGTTTACTAACTTTGTCTTTTCTTTAATTCCCTTCATTCTGCCCTTACGAAATCCTAAAGATTTTTAAATTGGTAAAGTTAAAATATTTTTACTAACCTCTAATGTTTTGAAGTAATTCCAGCGGAACTAGCAAACCCAATTCGAGTTAACCATTTTCTTTAAGATAACATTAGTTGGGTTTTATTAAAGAATTATGAAAAAGTCTAATCATTTAAGTTCTATTAGTCATTTTCCCAATTTTCTTTCTTTTAGTTTTTTGTGCCCACCTCAAGCTTCTTCAGATGGTTTTTTAATTTTTAATTATAATTTTTCTTCTTTTTCTCACTTATTTTTCCTTTTTTTTTATTATTTTTTTTATTTTCCTTGAGAATCACTATATCTGGTTAAAAATTTTTTTTTGTTCTCTCTTAAGATGTTTTGAAGGCCAAATTTTTCTTAAGCAATAAATCTCAAAAAATAATTATTTAATGTCACTCATTTATGTTATGGTTCAGTTAAAAGTTAAAACAACTCCAAGCTGGCTAATATATATATATATATATATATATATATATATATATATATATATATATATATATATATATATATATATATATAAGACTTGTAACATATATATATATATATATATATATATATATATATAAGACTTGTAACATCTTTGGTTTGTTACTCAATATATTAATTACAAATTTTTAGTTATCCCGAGATTTCTTCAGGTACAATTACAAGTAGTTAAGTTCTGAAATCTTATTATTAAAATAATATGGTTAATCTTTCCTAAATGACATTTATTTTCTTTTAAAAGAATTTTTTATAAGCAACTTAAACTAATTAGAATTTCTATCAAGAGTTACCTTATTAGCATTTTTTTTATATTAATAAGTTATGTGAACAACTGTTAGACTCGCAAAAATATAAATATTTTCCCCTAAACTTACTTATTTTCATAACATATGTAACATGCAGATAAAAATAAACATGGGTACAACAACTAAGTGCAGGAAAGTATAAATACATGAGTAGTCACCATAATCTCATACTATAAGAATGTAAAAGATGTAACAATGCATAAATAAGAAGAGGTACAAAAGTATAATAGAAGCAAAAATTGCGGTTCTCGATTCATACCCACTAGTTGAGACTAATAGCTCTATAGAGGGAAAAGAATCTAAACTAACTCAAATGAAAAATTAAAGCAAATTTTAATGCAACTTTAAAAACAAAATTTAAAAGAAATTTCAGAACAAATATAGAAAGTAAAAATATTCTCAATACATCAGATAACACTTGGGTTACCTTCCAATATAGCACTTGGTTTAACATCCTTTGCTTGACAAAAAAAATTCCTCTAGGATTAAGATTCTAATTTAGTAATACCTTATCAATCAACCAATATTTTTTTGGTCCTGTAGTTCTTATGAACTCCTCAAAATTTAGGGTGCGTTTGGCGAGGCTTGTTCTGCGCGTGGTGGGAGGCAACAGAGACAACTCATTTGGCGCGTCGTTTGATTTGCAGCGGCCGCAAATCTGAGAGAAAAATGGGCCGCATGATCGACCCTGTAGCATCGCTTCGCTCCTTCCATATTTTACCCAGGTGCCCACGATTCCTCCTTCTGTTCGGCTGCGATCCTGATTCTCTGCGATCTCGATTCCTGCGATCCTTGTTCTTCTTGCGATCCTTTCTTCTTCGTCGTCTCATCACCAAAATAGAGTAAAGTTTTGATTTTTTTCTCTGTTCTTCTCAACTTCTAACCTTGTTTGTGATTTATTATTTGCAATATAGTTGCTGGAGTTGTTTTTGTGACAAAAGTTTTGATTCTCTTAACTCTTGTTAGGAATTTCTTCCAGAAAGACTAAAAATTTAGCTAGATTTTCACTCACTGATGATACATGTATATAACATCGACTCTTCTGCCATTTTTTTAAAATTTTTTTTCCGTCATCTTCTCTAAAATGATTCCCTTATTTTCATTGCTTAAGCACAGTGCCTTCTCATTTTTGTTTTTAGTTCCTTGTTTTTTTTTTCTCCCATTGATGACTTGCATAGAAACTACTGAGTAATGGAGATTGGGAAATACACACAAGGTATACGTCAAAGAATTCATAATATAGAATAGGAGAACGACAACAAAATCTTTGGCAAAGTCTCATTTCATGTTTTCTTCCAAATTCAAATTCCCGCATCATTTAAATTCATCCTATAGCCACACCAATCCCCTCCCATTCTCTGCTCCATCAAGCATTAGAAACTTGGGATCATTTTCCTCATAAAGATTATTGGTTCATGGAAGAGCAGTAATACCCCTTGAGACCCATGGATGTTGATTTGCCTCACAATTTGTGCTTTCCTGTGGTCTCATTTTGCTCATTGAGTCAGTCACTATCGAGTTGCAATGAGTTCCCCATTGAAGATCATAAGTTTGCTCCGGGTTCATGAACTTTTATATTTACATTAAAAATACTTCGATGCGATAAACCTATGCTTGAAAATGTGTATTTTACTTTTAAAAAGTAGGTTGTAGTGTTTTGTCTTTTTTTTCTTCTTTTATTGTGATATTAAAGATTTGAGTGCTATGCATGTAAATGTTAAGGTTTGGGTATTAGACGAGTAAATACATGATAATTGTGTGGTGTGTATGTAAATACACCTTAAAATTTATTTTATTCAAAAGGCATGAATTTATTGTTTCAAAAACTCATTTGATCATGTTGTAATTGCATGCCTCCTGGGGATCATTGGGTGGTACTAGATAAGGATGCTTCTAAGTACATGGAATTTATGATTGAAAGAAATGATATTAGAAATTCTAGTTCTCATCAGATTTATCTTACTTTCCTTGCTGACAACACATTTACTGAAATATATGTTCAGAAATATTTCAGGTGATTTTCCATTTTCATTGGTTTGTTTTCCTCAATTTGTCTGCTTGCGGTGGAATGAAGTGAAATGTAGAAAGAAGGGTCTTCCTTTAGGAACAAGGTTGATGTGATTTTCTGAAATCATTACTTTTCTTTGAAATTGTTCTTAAGTTCATATCTCTCTGCCTCTCTGCCTCTGTGAATTTAATTTCAACTCTTATTCTATCATAAAGATGAAAGAAGTTTGTTAATCTTTGTTAAGTTTATGCTTGTACAATGCGATATTGAGCTTGTTAAGGTGGCAGGGTATGCTTTCACAAAGCACTGTCTTGATTAAACAATACGTGCTTAGTCACTAAAATAATTTGGAAGCATTGTACATCTAATAAGTACAATCCTTTTACTTTTAGCTTTTTGAATTTTTGAACTGTTTTGAAGTGAAATTTAGCATCAGAAGTATAAAATATGTCACTCTTACAGTTCTATTTTTAACAGTTTTACCAAATAGGGACAACATTGTCATTTTACCAGAAACAACTGCCCTAAAACTGTTTGCACACAGCTACACCAAACAGACAATCAACTTTCTCACAAGAGCTTCTTGGGACAGCATAGCTAGAGCTGCACCAAATAGAGCCTTAATTTATCTTGCAACTTTTTCATCTCAGTTTGATAATAATCTTTTGGAGGGTATGTAGAGGAATTATTTTGATGTTCATTCCTAAAAAAAATTTTCTAGATCTAAAATCCTCTCAATTAGTTCCCTTATCTGAAGATCCGCATTTTCCTTACAACTTGCAAGAAATGAGTCCCTATAAGATAAGTCAAGGTCTACGAAATTTTAAGTTGGGTTCTCACTAGATTTTTCATGTTCTGGATCTAAATGTCCTGTGTTACCTTCCTGTCTAGAGTTGTCTTTTCACTCTTCCCCATAGGGTAATTTTATGGGTGACACTATAGGCTCAACTATCTATTTTAAAAAGCAAGGGGCTAACTTGAAAGGAAGAGAAAATTATTCCCTAATCAATAACCAATTAAAATCATCCAACTTAGTTTGCTCTAAAGGGACCAACTCTTGAGATTCAAAGTTATGGTTCCCCCTAGGCTAACTAACAACTCCATTTGATTTTTTTAGTTTCTTAATGTAGCAGTTTAGTTTTTTATTTAATTTAGTAGATTTATTACCAGTTCATCCAAATTCTCATTTTCTTCATGGTTGTCATTACCCTGGTTAATCCAATATTCCTTAGGACTGACTAGGGACTAGGATTATTATTGTTTCAGCTGAATCTTAGGAAGAAAGTCCACTTTTGTAGGTATTAAAAAAAGGGTCATCAAACCTAGCTCATATGTCTGAGTGGTCAAGACTGCGAAGGCTACTATCCAAGTGTTGCTATACTCCTTAAAATGTATAAATTGGTTTTCATGAGGGTTTGACAATCCATAGTGTTGAAACATTTTTTTTAATTTTTAATTTTAATCTTTTTTTTTGTTTTTCAGCAAGTGCAAGAAAACAATACAAGTGAAAAAAAATTTAAAAAAAATTTGAAAAAAAAAATTGCTCAATCTAGATTGTCCATAATTTAACTAAGTTTCTCCTAATGACAAAATTATTTCTAATGTGTTTCCCTGATAATGATCCCATAAGCTTGACAACACAAAAATTTGTGAAGTGAATCAGCTGACTCATGTAAATATATATACTAAGCAATAAAGTAGTTAAAGAGTACCACATATTGATTCCATGAGGAAAGTATTAAGAGCTACTATGGAGGGTCAATATCTAGTTTACTATACTTATAAACTTAGTTTAGAGCGATTACAAATGAGATGTGTTTTTATAAAATTCTATTTAAGAAAAAACAAAATATAACAAGTTAAGAATAGATAAAAAGTAGTGGTAGAAAAATTTTACGATTCTTCAAGGTATTTCAGGCTCGTACCCTTATGATTTAGGTGATGTGGTGGTTTGTGGTTTTTTGGGACTTTCCTTTACGTGATAGTTGTCAAATGGGATAAAGAGTCCTTCTTATGCCTATGTTTAGGTCAGAAAGAAGGCTAGAATCCATGAAATTGATGATTGCCCAATCCCCGAGAAGTTTCTATAGTTACTTTAGCACAAATTTCAAAGTTAAGACGAGTTAGAGGAAGTTCAAGCAAGCCCCACTTGGATCATTATGAAGAGTTGGAGGAAGCCAAGGAAGGCAATAGAGGAGAGTTTAGAGTTTGGTTTTACTTTTTCTTCATTTTCTTAAAGAGATTGGAGAGGGATTTGAGAGAATTCTATAATAGAATACTTGCAGTAGTGTAAGGAGCACTTGAAGGTCACTTAGGGAGGAGTTTCATCTCTTTTCTCAGGTAGAAAGTTAAGTGTTGCATTTTATATTATCTTATACTATTCACAAACTCATTTTCTATGGATTTGCTTTATTCTAAGATGATGAATTGTAGTGTTTTCTTCATACATTGTGAGTAGTTCTGTTATACCTTTCTCTTGTGATCAGTTAGTTGGATGTGTAAGATATTAGGATGATTTTCGAATAGGCTTTTTTTCATTAAAGTGATGATTTTATTTTGTGCTTAGTGTACTTGGCTTTCTGGCCAAATGATATATTAAAATTTGTTGTGAACCCATAAAAACTCGGGAGATCTATGATATGAAAAATTAGGAAGAATCACATTGCACTAGTGGGTGAAGGAAAAGTAGTTCATAGGGCAATACAAATAGATAAGGAAATACACTTTAATGGGTTAAAATTGGGGTTTCTAGGGTGACAGGCAGAAACACTAACCAAGTTGAACCAAACTTCTTTATGCACTCAAGAGAGGTTAAAGAAGAGGATTTCGCCTATTTATCACTAGCTACAATTTCTATTCTAAGTGTTCTATTCCTAAACACTACTTATGTCATTGCAAGGAAAGGTTAGTTTTTATATCTTGATTTTCCCACTTTATTTAGCTTTACTAAAATTATCTGAAGAGTAAATCAATAGGATTAGTGATAATTTAGTAGGACTAATAAACACAACTTAAACCAACTTTACTTACAGCCTAAGTCTCATTATAATAGGCTAGAACTTTTCTTAAGCTCAATTACCACATTCTCTAAGGGATCAATAATCTAGACTCAATAATCTCATATTACTGGTACAACATATATACTTGCATGAAACCACTAGTGTGTAAATTTCACTTGGACTTGGAAAGGTGTCAAGTTTTTAGTGTCATTGCTGGGGATAAAGGTGTAGTTCCATATTGCTGCTCAAATTAAGTTCCAGAATTCATAGTACCCATTTAAGATTACAAGCAAGTACATCCATAGGCACAATAAGAGAGTATTATATGGTTTTATAATATCCTACTTAAAACTGAAAATAAAAGATAACGTGTTAAACAAAGAAGGAAAATAATGGCAGATAAATCTTGATGTTTTTCAAAATATATGAGGCTCACTCCTCTGTGATTTTGGTAATGTAGCAATTTGTGATTTTCAAGACTTTCCTTTATATGATTGTTGTTAACAAGGATAAAAAATCATCCTTATACCTATGTCTAGGTCAAATGAAGGCTATAATCCAAGAAGTTGAGGCTTCCTCAATCCTTATGGCTATCAGTGTATTTGTTTTCATACCCAGATAAAATATGTCTATTTTTATCTGGATTATGTGGTTAACCATTTTGTTCCTCTGTGCTATGGGTAGCAATCACATATCATAAAATTTGTTTAACATCCTAATTGATCAAATGAGGAGTAAATGAAAATCTATGGTTAACACAACAAGGAAGATGCACTGATGTCTCAGGAAAAAAATACAGAGAAATAAATCATCTGATAAAATCACAAAACTACATACCATGAACCATAGAGATGCAAAAAAAAAGTAGCTACACATTATAGAAAGAACACCAGAAAAGCATCCTAATATAATCATCACTGCAAGTCAAATTGAAAAGTAAACAGTTACAAAATGATTTGTTCCATCTTCCACAACATTAAACTTCTCCCTCATAAATTAACCTCTCAAAACATATAAAAAATTACAAAGGGAAAAGGATGGAATACACCCTCAAATTTAGTGTCCAAGCTGCCTCCCCTCTTTCAAAAACCAAGAAGAGGCCAAGATCCCATTTTCTCATGACAAAAATATATTTTTATAGTTAGGTTTACATTAGGGATCCAAAATAGGCATACAAACTCTCCAAGTTTGTTAGTAGGTCTAAAACAAGAAAGAGATCATGAAAATCTGAGTTATGGATGTCAGACGGTGTGGTCACACCTAAACCTGGCATGGTTATGCTACAAAACTGGTGTGGTCAAGCTCAATTCCAGCGTGGCTGCGCTAGACAACAAATTTTCACAAGTTTTGGCTCTATTTTATGTGTTTGACATCTACAACCTATACAACATTAAGAAAATCCTTTCTCAAGTATAAATCTATGATAAATAAGTGAAAATAATGTGAAACATTTAGGGGAAAATGTTGGCAAAACTAGTAATATTGACGCATGTCAATACACCAAACTTACTCTTTTACTTTCCCTCAATTAAAAAAATGACTAAGTTTGGATTTTCATGAATTGATTTAGTACTCATGTAGGTTTCTAAATATATAATACGTTTATCAAAACCATAAAGTGTTTAAATGTCATTAGGATCAATTATCTTTAATGGTAAGTAACTTGACCTTTTCTTAATTTTTTTTATTCTTAAGAAAATTCTATAGATCCTTAAATTGGTGTTATTTAAAGTCTATTTTACTAACCTTGAATTTATTTAATATAATTTTAGTGGATTTTAGCCAACTTGACCTAAACTTACCTCTTGCCCTTGAAAATAACTTTTAACATGGTTTTAATTAAATCATCAAGGAAATGTTAATTACTTAAGTCTCCCTAGACCCTCTTCCTATTTATTTTATTTTCTTAAATTTTTGTTATGCCAACTGATACACCTAAAATATATAGTGTCTCTAGACACATTTTTATATCTATTTTTGAGATATTGTGCTTTAATGAAAGATATTTGTGTGTTTTTTTTTCAGGTACAAGTAAAAAGGTGAAAAATGCTAAAAGAAGTGAAAAATGATCAAATTTGGAGCAAAGATGTGAAAATTGTGCTAAAGTGTTTTGGCGTCTAAGTGCTAGATCTGGCGCTTAAGTGCCAGTTAAATAGAGAAGGTCGCGCCTAAGCGCCAGAGGCAGTTATTTGGCGGTTTTCTTCATTTGACCAAATTTTGAAGAGGTATTTGAGGAACCTATTGGCTAAAGAGGGTGATTATGACCACTAGGAACAAAAAGATTATTAAAGGACTTGTGAAAAGAGGCATCATTTGGAGAATACATCAAATTTGGACACATTTTGAAGAGTTATCAAGGCACCTCTTGGAGATTTATAAAAGAAAGAAGTTTTTACATTTAAAGTGGGTGCTTGAAGAGAAGAGAGTGCTGGAGTCCTGAGAAGATTGTGAATCATCTTGTGGAGAGATTCATGAACCACACAAATTTACTTTATCCTTTTTGTTTTTAGTTTATTTTGAGAGTGTTGTAAAAGAGAAGAGATTCAAAGAAACTTCAAGAGTTGGTGGAAGATTTGAGATAAGTTTTTATCTTTGTTTTTATGCTACTTTTGGTTTTAATCGAAACTTCTTATTGGTTTGACAATGATTTCTACTTTTAAACTAAGTGTGGTTTTATTTTCTCCATATATTCTGAGTAGTTTTCTTTATCTTTCTTCTTAAAATGATAAGTATTTAAAGTGTTAGATGGAAGTTGTGGAGAGTATTGATCTTTAATGTTGGAAGAAGTTGTGATGATTTAAATCCATGAACTTCATTTACTTCTTGAATTGGCCTATCCAAATGTTAAAATTTGTTGTGAGAACATGTAAGAACCGGACTGATATTGTCTCAGCCAACAATTGGAAAAAAATTCATGAGGTTGTATGAATGAGAATGTAATTCATATGATTTAGTGCAAATAAATAGAGAAATAATCTTTGAAGGGTGTAGAGTTAGAAGACTTTAAAGTGACAGGTTAAAGTCCCCAACTTGGTTTATTGTTCTTGGTTCTGGTATGAGATGTTAGCCTCTAGATAGAGGGAATCGAGAGAACTCTAGAGTGAGAGCTGGTATCTTCTCTACCTAGCCGGTCTTCAGAACTATTCAAACTTTAAATTAGCCAATGTTCTTTATAACATCTCTAGTAAGGGTAAGGAATATAATTGCTCCTATTTGGGAAAACACAATTTACATACTACCACAACAGAATTCCTATGCTTACTATTGATTCATGATAAGGAGAGAGATATTTTCAAATTTAGTGCTTTTTTTACATAAACTCAAGTTATATTTTTAAATTGTTATTGTTTTGTCAAAATATCAAAAATACCAAAAAGATTTGAATTTTAATTACTGTGAATACATCTCTAGTTTAAATAATTGTCTTTTTAAAATAGAAGTTTGTAGTTCAATAGAGCATATTGCATATTTTCCTTGTGGGTTTGATATTCAAAGAAGTATCCTGTAAAAGGTAAAGATGATGAGTGTTATAGAATGAATGTTATAAGATATCTGAGTGAATGTCATTTCAAAACTACTTATGAAGAAAAATCTGAAGTACAAGATTTGGAAGCAAGAAAAGGAATTAGATCAATGTGAAGAAGATTCAAATTATATTCGAGAAAGTTTTGAAATTCTAGAGATGATTGACAAAGATAAATCATTTCGTCCATCAATTGAAAAACCTTCAGAACTTGAGTTGAAGTTACTTCCTAATCATTTAAAATATGCCTTTTTAGGAGATTCATCTACTTTACCTGTTATAATTTCTTTAAAATTAATGATGGAAGAAGAAGAAAAATTGATGAAAATTATGAAAAAGTTTAAGAAAGCATTTGGATGGACAATTGTTGATATTAAAGAAATCAGTCCTTCAATTTGTATGCATTGAATTTATATGGAAGAGAACTGCAAACCCAGGGCTGATCCTCAAAGGAAATTAAATCCTATTATGAAAGAAGTTGTTAAGAAAGAAATTTTAAAGTGTTTAGATGCTGGAATTATCTACCCTATTTCAGATAATGCATGGGTTAGTCCAATTCACCGTGTTCCTAAGAAATGAGGAGTAACTATGACTGTGAATGAACATAATGAGTTAATACCTACTAGACAAGTTACAGTGTGTCGAATATGCATTGATTATGGAAAATTAAATCTTGTCACTAGGAAAGAACATTTTCCATTACCTTTTCTAGATCAAATTTTGTATAGACTAGCTGAGCATAAATACATTTGTTTTCTGGATGAATATACTGGTTCTCACCAAATACAAATAACTCCTGAGGATCAAGAGAAAACAACTTTTGCCAGTCCTTATGGTACATTTGCTTTTAAAAGAATGCCCTTTGGTTTATGTAATGCCCCTGCTACATTTCAAAGATGTATGATAACAATTTTTTTGTGATTTAATTGAAAAAGGGATTGAAGTATTTATAGATGATTTATCAATGTTTGGAACTTCATTTGATTCATGTTCAGAACATTTATTAAAAGTTCTGAAGCACCGTGAAGAAACAAATTTTGTCCTTAACTGAAAAAAATGTCAATTTATGATAGTATGAGGAATTATATTAGGACATTAAAAATCAAAAAATGGTATGGAAGTAGATCCTGCCAAAATTCAAGTGATCGCTAATTTACCTTATCCAACCAATGTAAGGGAAAGTAGGAGTTTTTTAGGACATGTTGTATTCTACAGACGATATATTAAAGACTTTTCAAAGATTGTTAAGTTTTTATGCCATTTACTGGAGAAAGATGCAATTTTCAATTTTAATGAGGAATGCCTAAAAGCTTTTGAGTTATTAAAATAAAAATTAGTCACTGCACCAATTATAATTTTTCCAGATTGGGGAAAACATTTTGAATTGATGGGTGATGTTAGTGATTATGCTATTGGAGCTGTTTTAGGACAAAGATATGATAAAATTTTCAAATTAATTTAATATGCTAGTAAAACTCTTAATGAAACACAAATTAATTATACAATAACTGAAAAAGAGTTATTAGCAATAGTATATGCCTTTGATAAATTTAGATCATATTTAATTGGAACTCATTTTGTAGTGCATACAGATCATTTTGCTATTAAGTACTTAATGAAAAAGAAGGATGCTAAACCTAGACTTATAAGATAAATTCTTCTTTTGCAAGAATTTGATTTTATAATAGTAGATCGGAAGGGAACTGAAAGTCAAATGGCTGATCATTTGTCTATGCTTGAGTTAGAAAAACCACTTTATTTTAAAAAAAGAAATTAATGAACATTTTCCAGATGAAAAATTATTCAATATTAATGAGTGGCATGTTCTGTGGAATGCAGATGTTGTGAACTTTCTTGTTAGTGATATTATACCATATGGAATGACATACCAGAGGAAATTTATTTCTAAAGCTAAGACTTATTTTTGGGATGACCCATTTTTATATAAACAAGGAAAGGAACTGATTATTCAAAGATGTGTGCCATTAGAAGAAACTTATGAAATTATCCAAAAATGTCATAATTCTGATTTTGGGGGCATTTTGGTGTTGATAAAACATCATACAAAATTCTTAAATCTCGATTCTATTGGCTTACTATTTTTAGAGATGTTACTGCTTATATCAAAACTTGTGATAGATGTCAACGAGTAGACAATATTTCTAGAAGAAATGAGATGCCCCTCAATTATATGCTAGAAGTTGAAATATTTGATATTTGGGGATTAGATTTCATGAGACCATTTATACCATCTTTCATAAATTTATATATATTGTTAGCAGTGGACTATATATCCAAATGGATAGAAGATGTTGCTTTACCTCGATGTGATGCTCAAAGTGTTGCAAAGTTTTTGAAAATGAATAGATTTTGTAGATTTGGGATGCCAAGAGTTATCATAACTGATGGGGGAAGTCATTTTAAAAATTCCATAATGGAGAAGTTATTAAAGAAATGTCATATGAATCATAGAATTACTACTGCTTATCATCCTTAGATAAGTGGTTTAACTGAATTATCCAATCGAGAAATTAAAAGAATTATGAAAAAAATTTGTGAATCCAACAAAAATGGATTGGTCAGTCAAACTTGACTATGCTTTGTGGGCTTATAGAACTGCATATATAAGTCCTATAGGAATGTCCCCATATAGGCTAATATTTGAGAAAGCTTGTCACTTTCCTGTTGAACTTGAGCATACAACATATTAGGCAATTAAAGAGTTCAATTATAATTTGAAAGATCCTGGTGAAAAACGATTGTTGCAATTAAATGAGCTTGAAGAGATAATGAATGAATCTTATGAAAGTGCTAAGATTTACAAAGAAAATATGAAGAAGTGACATGATCAAAGGATTCTTACTAAAAATTTTCAGCCATGACAACAAGTTTTGCTATATAATGCAAGGTTAAGATTATTTCCAGGCAAACTGAAGTCCAGGTGGATGGACGCATTTGTTGTGATAAAAGTTTATCCTTATGGAGTTGTGAATATTAATGATCCTAAGATTGATAAAGTGTTTAAAGTGAATGGTCATAGACTGAAACCTTATTTTGTAGAGGATCAGATTAAATTCAATGATCGAATGATGTTGGGTCAACCAGAATAAACACTGTTTACGTCGGACTGACTACGTTAAACCAAGCGCTTTGTGGGAGGCAACCCATAGTTATCAGTGTGTTTTGCTTTGAATATTGTTTGTGTGTGATTAAAAAAAATGGGGTAGTATTTTTTAGACTATTATATGTTAGTATTGATTTTAAGACTTTTTTTAGTAACCTAGACATGTTAGAATGAGAATTTGGATGTTTAGTTGACTGGTGTAAAAATGTGCACTGGTGCTTAAGCGCTAATATTCAGTGCTTAATCGTGGCAGTTAAAAACCATGTGTGAAATTAAGATTCTAGAAGGTTTAATCGCCAATTGGTTTGTAAAAATGTGCCAAGGCAGTTCTAAGACGTGCCTAAGAATTATTAGAAGGATTTAGGCCTATAAATAGAATTTTTTAGTGAAGGAATTTCACCCCAGATCATTGTCAGCCCTAAAGTCTATAAGAAAGAAAGATTTTGATCAGATGTTCATGAGGAAGAGATTCAGCCCTAAAGTTTCAATTATGGGAGATGGATTTGAAGAACAACGAAGAGACCATGAGGAAGAGATTCATTAGTCAAAGTGCACAAGATATGCATAACAATTTCTTAGCCATTAATATCAAAGAAATATTAGAAAATATCAACAAAATTGAGACTATTATGGCTTGACTTGAGTCCAAGGTAATTGAGATTCATGCACTTGATGACAATTGAAATTGCAATTTGGCCAAACTAGTTATATAGAGGAAGCAGATAAGGAGATGTTTCTTAAGCAGAAATGGAATGAAGAAGATAAAATCAGAGCTCATCACCACCGTCCGTTTTATCAACTTTATATTTCGATTGCCCAAAAGAGAATAATGAAAGACCGGAGTTTGTCCCATCAAATGAATAATGGAATTAAGTTCGATGTCAGAGTTTGTTCGTTAGGAGTCGTATGTTTATGTGTTAATGTTTAAGTTTTGTTTTTTTATTATTTATGCTTTTATGTTTTTAATTGTAAATGTTTGTTAAGTGTTTGTGCTTAGGAAATTTTCTCATCCGAGATTATTTGGAGTGAGAATTAAGTGTTACATGTATTTGTAATAGTTTGTGAATGAATATAAGTTTGTTTTTGTTAAAATTAGTGTTATTTTTAGCCTCAAATTGAAATGTGTTATATAGAGAATTTTGAGAGAGAGGAGAGTTAAAAGAGATGAAAATAGTCATTTAAGTGTTATGAGACCATTTAGGGTGGTATACTTAGGCAAATAGTGTTATGAGACTATCTACCTCACGTGCTTCTACTTCTAGAGGTGAGTCTACTGAGACCCAAGATCAATTACTACAGAGGATGATGGACAATATTAATTTTACCGCTGATAAAGTTCAAAATTTAGAGCATTTTACAGATCATACTGATAGGTATAATAGAAGAAAAAGTGATTATGAAGAGAAATTTCACTCATCTTTGGAAAACCTCATTAGGGATAATCAAGGAGTGCAATTTCCTCCATATCATAGATATCCTGACTATGAGCGTGCAAATGTCTGAAATAATGGTGATTCTGAGAATGATGAGGAGGAGGACTGATTTATTTTTATGTCTGCAATATGTGTTAGACTATGTACTTTGGACTTGAGATTTGTGATGTGTTGTTTATTTTTATGTTTGGACTTGAGACATGTATGTTTGTGTATTGGTTTGGACCTTGTGATGTGTGAGAATTTTATTTTGTTTAATTGTATTGTGATGTTGTGCTTTGTTAATAGTTTGTTTTAAAATTCTAGGGTAGTAATTGTTACTGTTGTGTTGAGTACTCTGTTAGTTAGTTTAGGATTGAAATTGATTCTATGTTATTTGAAAAGTTTAAAAATCTTGCTAACTTTAGTTTTAAACTTTAATTTTAGAAAACTGCTACCCTGTATTTTTCTTTTATATTGTTAGTGTGTTTATTTTTATGTTGAGACTGTATATCAAAGTTAGTGTTTTAGTTTGTTTTTATGTTTGTACCCACTACTTATAAGTCTACTAAATCTCTACATGTTAAATTGAAATGAAAATGATAGAAAATTAATCAAAAATTAATTTTACTCCTGTTTTTAGTTTTATACTTGTACACTTCAGATATTAAAATTCTTGTAAGCATGTTATTTCAATTTTCATTCCTGCTTATTTATAAATATTGCTAAACTGTTTAATCTTGTTAAAAATTTAAGTTTGGGGGGATAAAAAATATTTTCAAAACTTGAATTCTATTTGTTCTCAAATGTGCTACAAGTGAATTTGATTTGAAAAGAAAAATGATCATGTATATGAAGTTATATCAGGGAAGTAAAATTTGAGTTTAGAAATGAGTAAGAGAATTTACTTGAAATTTTTAGTAATGAAGAAAAACTTTAAGTTAAAATTTTTTAGTGTAGAAAATGTTTAATATACGTAACTATCTTTAGTAAGAAAGATTATATTTTTAAAAAAATTAGAAATTTAGACTTTTACATTTAATACTTAAATTTCTTTTATTAAAATAATTTTCAAAACTATTATTATCTTTTTAAGTAAAAGACTTATATCAAGACTTTGATTTAGGAAATGAGAAGTGGAATTCAAAACCATTAAAGGCCTATCCAGATATAATAATTTTTGCCAAAAAAAAAGACAAAGAAAAAGAAAAAAAGAAAAAGAGAAAGCAAAGAAAAGAAAAGAAAAGAAAAAGAAAAAGTAAGTGAGGAGAAGCTTGAGGATTAGTGTCTAATCAAAAATTGGTTCCACATTTGATCTTTTTAAAGTATAAGACTTGAGAAACTCTTAAGCTTAGGGATATAATATAGTAAGTAAAATTATTCTTAATAAATTTTTTTTTAAGTGAAAATAATAAAAGGACTAAATTCTAAATTTTGAAAATCTATAATATTTCTAAATTAGATAGGAACTCATATTTTCATCTTTCTTAACATTAAAAATTTCTAAACTTTAAGTTGGTCTCATTTACTGATTACTTTTTCTAAATTGGACTGCTATATTTCTAAATCTAAATTTTTGTAACTCCTAAAGAAACTCATATACATATCATAATTATTTTATTTTTAAAGATTGAAGTGTCACTTGAGGACAAGTAACATTTTAAGTTTGGGAGATTTTAATGCTCCTAAAATATATATTATTTTAAGACGCATTTTTATACCTATTTTTGAGATATTACACTTTAATGGAAGGTATTTATGTGTTTTTCTTTTACATAAAAATAAAAAAAGTAAAAAATACTAGAATGAGTGAAAAATGATCAAATTTGGAGCAAAGAGGTAAAAATTGTGCCAAAGTGTTTTGATGCCTAAGCGCCTGTTAAATAGAGAAGGTCGCGCCTAAGCGCCAAAGACCCCACACGTAAGCGCCAGAGGGAGTTATTTGATGGTTTTCTTCATTTGGACAAAATTTGAAGAGGTATTTGAGACACCTATAGGCTAAATATGGTGGTTATGACCATTAGGAACAAAAATATTATTAAAAGACTTGTGAAAAGAGACATCCTTTGGAGAATACATCAAATTTGTACACATTTTGAAGAGTTATCAAGACACATCTTGGAGATATATAAAAGAAGGAAGTTTTTACATTTGAAGTGGGTGCCTCAAGAAGGAGAGAGTGTTGGAGTCCTGAGAAGATCATGAAGAATCTTGTGGAGAGATTCAAGCACCACACAAATTTACTTTATCCTTTTTGTTTTTAGTTTATTTTGAGAGTGTTGTAAAAGAAAAGAGATTCAAAGGAACATCAAGAGTTTGGTGGAGGACTTGAGATAAGTTTTTATCTTTTGTTTTTATACTACTTTTAGTTTTAATTGAGACTTTTTGTTGGTTTGACAATGATTTCTAGTTTTAAACTAAAGTGTGGTTTTGTTTTCTCCATAGATTCTGAGTAGTTTTCTTCATCTTTATCCTTAAAATGATAAGTAGTTAAAGTGTTGGATGGAAGTTGTGGAGAGTATTGATCTTTAATGTTGGAAGAAGTTGTGATGATTTAAATCCATGAACTTCATTTACTTCTTGATTTGGTCTATCTAGATGTTAAAATTTGTTGTGAGAACATGTAAGAACCAGACTATTAATGTCTCAGTCAACAATTGGAAAGAATCACATGAGGTTGTATGAAGGAGAATGTAATTCATATGATTTAGTACAAATAAATAGAGAAATAATCTTTGAAGAGTGTAGAGTTAGAGGACTTTAAAGGGACCGGTTAAAACCCCCAACTTGGTTTATTGTTTTAGGTTTTGCTACGAGATGTTAGCCCCCAGGTGAAGGGAATCGAGAGAACTCTAGAGTGAGAGCTGATATCTTCCCTACCTAGCTTGTCTTCAGAACTATTCAAACTTTAAATTAGCTAATATTCTTTATAACATTTCTAGTAAAGGTAAAGAATATAATTGCTCCTATTTGGCACAACACAATTTGCATACTACCACAACAAAATTCCTATGCTTACTACTGATTCATGATAAGGAGAGAGATATTTTCAAATTTAGTGATTTTCTTTTACATAAACTCAAGTTATCTTTTTAAATTGTCATTGTTTTGTCACAATATCAAAAACATAAAAGTTTTGAATTTTAATTACTGCGAATACATCTTTAGTTTAAGTAATTGTCTTTTTAAAATAGAAGTTTGTAGTTCAATAAAGCATATGACATATTTTCCCCGTGGGTTCGATATTCAGGTCTTAATAAAAAAATCTTATATTACTTGATAACGATACGTATACTTGCATAGTATCCCAATATATAAATTAAAGAGTTAAAATTCTTATTTTCTTCAGGATCAAGTTTTGACTCTATTGCAAATTAAGGAAATGTAAGTGAAAATATAATCAGAGACATTCTTATACTATTGCATATAAGGAGTATCAGGGATCACCAACCTTAAGCTTCTTCTCATGAATTTCTCACCTTTTTGTTTTTCTTTTCCTTTTTTTTTCTTTTGCTCCTGAGAATTACTTTATTGGTTGACAACTTTCCCTTTTCTAACTTTTAAAATGTGAAGAAGGATAATGTTTCTTAAGCAATAAAAATAATACTTAATATTTTACTGTTCCACCTCTAAGTTAACTTTTCTAGTTAAAACTGAAGCTCAGATTAAATATGGTTAAAATGAAGTGACTCATGATTAAAGATAATTTAGGTTTGCTACTCAATATCTAAATCCCATCTTTTTATTAACCTATAGGTTATATTAAGTAAAGTCTAAAGTTGTTAAGTTCTAAAATCTTATTATTAACTCATTAAAGTTAATATTTTATAAATGACAATTATTAACTTTTAATAGATTATGATAACTAGTTTGAGTCAATATATGTCCTAACAGGAGTTACGTAGTGAACATTGAGTCTTTTATTGAGCTATATGGACTACTTTCAGGTTTGTAATAAGGTTAATTTTCCTTTTCCCCAAACTTTTTTTTCCAACATATGGGTAGATGAAGTAGTAGAAAATTTAAATTAGGTAAGTCTAGAAAGAAGTAAATACAAGATTAGTTGCATGAATATCAGAAAATAGCAATATGAAATACGTAACAAATGCATTCATTACGCTGTAGAAAGACAATACTCAAATGTTATTTAAATGAAAATTTAATACAATTTCAAAGAAAGTTTCAAATTAAATTTAAAACAAGTGTATAAAGTAAAAACATGATCAACACATCAAATAACACTTGAGTTGTCTCCTAAGATAATTTTTTGTTTAATCCTCAATCAGATGAAAAAAGTTTCCTCTAGGATCAAAATTCCAAATTAGTAATTCTTGATCTATCGCCCATTATTTTATTATTCCTAGAGATTTTATTAAGTCATCAAAAATAAATTTTTTTTGCAACTTTTTCCTCTCCGTTTGTTATTAGTCATGTAGAGGGTAAGTAGAGGATCGATTCAAATTATTTTTACTAAAGATTCTTTCTAAATCCCAAGTTTTCCGAATTATTTATCCTTTTCACATGTCAGTATCTCCCTTACTAGTGGCGAGAAATAGATCCCTATAAGATAATTCATGGTCTCCAAAATTTTGGGTTGATTTCCCCCTATGTTTTTTAGGTTCTGGATCAAATTATACTGGTTTACTCTCCTACCCATGGATATCTTCCAATTCTCCCCTTCGTGCACTTCTGTGGGTGATACTATAGGCTTAGCAGTCTTTCTCATAGTGAAATGTAACACATTGAAAAGAAGAGTAGATTCTTCCTCATTCGACTTCCAACAAAATCAACTAACTCAGCGTACTCTTCAGGGATCAACTCTTTAGATTCAACATTATGGCTCTCTACTAACCTTGACATTCTTTGGGTTTCTACTGTAACTAATTGATCCATTTGATGTTCTAAGTTTCTTAATGTGGCATTTTGGCTTTGTAATTGATTTAGTTGGTTTTTTGTCAATTCATTCAAATGCTCATTTTCTTCAGGGTAGTCACTATCTTGATTATTCGAACCTCCTACAGGATAAACTTGGGTGATCTCCAGTTGTTGATTTTCTAAACTAGGGTTATTATAATTCCAATTGAAGCTAGGGTAGGTTGACCAACTTTGGGTGTAGGTGTTGGGTTTATTTTTAGGTCTTACTAACAATTCTTCTAACAACAGGTTATCTTCCCTAATTTGAGATTTTTAGGTGACTTCCATAGATTCTTAATTTGATTTTATTTAAAGACTCTTTTACTAACATTGAATAATTTAATACAATTTTAATGGATATTAGCCAACTTAACGTTAACTTAACTCTCGCCCTTGAGCATAAATTTTAACATGGTTTTAATTAAAGAGTCAAGGAAAAACTTAATACTTAAGTCTAACTAGATCCTCTTCTGATTTTTTTTTTTCCATTAGATTTTTATTGTGCCAACCTTAAGCTTCTTCTCAGGGATTTTTCACCTTTTTTGCTTTATTATTTTTTTTTTCTTTTCCTCCCGAGAATTACTATATTTTGCTGGCAACTTTTTCTTTTTAACCTTTAAATTCTGAAGAAGGATAATGTTTCTTAAGCAATAAAACTAATACTTGATATTCTTAATGTTACACCTCCAAGTTATATTTTCTAGTTAAAACTTACGATTACATTAAAACTGGTTAAACTAAATTGACTCATGATTAAAGATACTTTTGGTTTGCTACTCAATATTTAAATCACATTTTTTAAATAATCTATAGGTTGTACTAAGTAAAGTCTGAAGTTGTTAATTTCTAAAATCTTATTATTAACTCGTTAATGTTAATATTTTCTAAATGACAATTATTAACTTTTAATAAGTTATGATAACTAGTTGGAGTCAATCAGAAGTCCTAATAGGAGTCACCAAGTGAAAATTGAGTCTTTTACTGAGCTATGTAGACTATTTTCAGGTTTGTAATAAGGTGAATTTTCCTTTCCACCAAACTTGTTTTTTTCTAACATATGAGTAGCATGAAGTAGTAGTAAATTTAAAAGTAGGTAAGCATAGAAACAAGTAAATACATGAGTGGTTGCATGAATATCAGAAAATAGGAATATGAAATATGTAACAAATGCATTCATCATGCCATGGAAGGATAAGGCTCAAAACCAATTTAAATGAAAATTTAAAATATTTTCAAAGCAAGTTTTAAGGGTAAAAACATTTTTAACACATTAGATAATAATTGGGTTACCTCCCAACATAACATTTGATTTAACATACTCAGCCTGATGAAAAGGGTTCCTCAAAGATCAAAATTTCAATATAGTAATCCCCAATCAATTGCACAATATTTTAATAAACCGAGAGATTTTACCAAGTCCTAAAAATTTATTTTCTCTTGCAACTTTTCTCTATACATTCAATAGTAGTCGTCCAGAGGGTATGTAGGGGATCAATTCAGATATTTTTTCCCAAAGGCTCTTTCTAAATCTCAAATTCTCCAAATTAATTCTTCTTTTTACATATCAGTTTCTCCCTTGCAAGTTGCAAGAAACAGATCCTTAAAGATGCTTCAAGGTACTCTAAATTTTAGGTTGAATTCTCCTTAGGTTTCTTAGTTAGATGAAGCTAGGGTTTTGTAGTGATAAGTATATTATGTTTATGCAAATAAATGTTTAATGTATGAAGACAAAAAAAAAATATCCCTCCATCCATGGCATTCCAACATATGTAATTGATATTAAATATGGATTCTCTAAATTGGGATGTCACATTACATCACTCTCCCACTCATGGTTTCACCAAAAGACCGTTCCCATCTCTATCTGAAACCCTTGCTCATGTTCCTCCCCCTTAAGTTTTTGCCTCAAACCATCACCTTTCTAACCAAAACATTACAATACGATTTTGATTAGAGCTAACTGGGAAGGCAGCAATGAGATCAGGATATACATAGAGCCAAAACTCCCAACTTTCTCCTCCTTCAGCTGCTACTCGAAGCCATGGAGGAAGTTAACACACACCTTCCTTCTCACATGATGCACCCATTCCAAATTTACTGAATCCACCAATCCACTGAATTTAAAGCCAAAATTCATGAAATCCAGATTCATCAAATCTACAAAATTATTCTTGTCTAAACTAATAATCTGACAAGATTTTCGTTGAATCACGCTCTAAATTCATTACCATATTGGCTCTTAGGGTTTCAATTAAAATTTCAGACCCAACATGAATGGCCAAGTTGCATGGCTACCCAACCACATGCATTCATGTGGCTATGTAAGTCACCATGTGGTATCACAATCTTGTCAATTTACATTTTTTTTATTTGGTTGATTTAAAATATTAGATTTTAAGAAAATCCTCTTTTATTTTTTTATCATATATATATATATATATATATATATATATATATATATATATATATAT
>NEWO01002182.1:4109-21166 GCA_003013225.1 Phalaenopsis aphrodite
TTTTTCTTTTTCTTTTATGATCATTTTCAATCCTTTCTTTTTCTATATGTCATGTGAGGATTACTATATCTGGACAGTCTTTAATGATTTTAAACTCCACTATCCTCCCCTTAAAGTTAAAAACATCAAACATATAAATTCTTTCTTACCAAGTATAAATCTAAGATCCTAAATATTTCCAAAAATACAACATTCTTTACTTTAAATAACAAAAGCATAACTCCAAACCCTTAATACTAAACATCTTAATTCTAGAATTAACCTTAATTATTAAAAAAATTACTTAGGTTTTCTAAAATTTTCATAAAATCCAAAACATAGTTTTCTAAAGTTAACTCTACATACCACAGGTTATGTTAAAAATAATTTTAAAAAATACAATTAGCTGAGGACAAAATAAAGTTTAGTTTAAAAAGAATTTTCTCTCTTCCCCAAACTTAAATTTTTAAACTAATTTAAAGCAGTAAAGTTCATGAAGGAAGAGATTTTTTTTTATTTAAAAACAGGAAACTAATGCAGGTACAAGTAGGAAAGATAAGTACTGAGTAGTGATAAACATAAGATTAACTTGCATAACAGTAAAAAACATAAAATAAATGCTACTCTAGTGTTTAAATTGGAGCAAAAAATAAACAGTAGAACTACAGTTTAAGAGAAACAAATACTAAGTACAAGCACACTCTAACACAAATACAATAAATCATGAAAATAACAAAATCCAAGTATTCTAACAGATCAAAGAAAAGAAAGAAAACACAAACTAAACATCAACATCTTCATCACTCCAACATCATCATCATCATCAGCAGCAACACCCAGATCTATGTCCTCATCCATCTTAGAAGGTCGATATGGTGTGAAAATAGGGCGAGCAAGAAATTCCAAAAAATGGTCACCTCCCATATATCTCCTCATAACCTCATTATAAGTAAAATCATACTCAGCCTTCCTCATCATAATATCATTACTATGATACAAATGAGATTCAATCCCTTTTACTTGATTCTATAGAGTTATAAGATCTCCTTCTTGAATCATCATTTGTTCCATAAGAGAATGCAGAGAAATAGACTCAGAAGCAGATGGTCTAGGAGCATGAGCAGGAGCAAGAACAGGAGTTGAAGTACAAGGTATGTTAACCCCAGTGCTAGGTCTAGTCCCAAAATGTCTCTCATATTTTTCTAAATTTGTTTTTCTAATGGGTTTATAAGATGGAAAAGTTTCTTCCCAAGTCTCATACTTCACTCCATATCCAACACACAAAGTAGTAATAAGAGAAGGCTAGCCCAAACCTCCTGTAGTTACTCCTCTCGAGGAATCAAGCATGTTGGTATAAATGAGGGAGTCAATGTCAATAGGTTTCTTCATATGGATATAGTAGTTTAAAGTGGCTCTATCATGGGTTACCTTACTAAAATGGCTGGTAGGCAGTAATCTACTAGAAATGAAATGTTAGGCTCGAAAATGAACATTAAGTTTTGAAAAAGAAAAGTTCACTCGTCGCCCATTCTTAATCTTCCAAACTTCATTTTCATCAGTCAAAAATCCCATAATCTCATCTAATTCATCGTTAGGATGATGGAACTCATAAAAGAAGTAGGTAGGAACACTGTGCAGTTGGCATATGTGGTTAATCCAAACAGAACTAATATCCACATATTGCCCGCACACAAAAACCAAGGAATCAGATTCATTGGACAAGTTGGCATAGAATTCAAGAACAACTGAAATCTCATATACAAAGTGAAATAAAAAAAAATGTTCCCATCGTCACTTTGTAACCAAGTACGCAATGGTTTCACCAAGACGTAGAAAACTACGTTCTGCAATCAATTTCTTTGATTGCAGATCAACATATATGTCCCGTCCCTTTGCACAGACAAGCTTATTAGAATCAAAATTTGCCTTTTCCTTGCCTCTCTTCATTTTAGGAGCCATGTGTAATCTAAAAATTTTCAAGATAAATTTCAAAAATCATGAACTCAACTTCAAAAGACTCCTAAAAATACAATCTAAACCTAAATAATCATTCAACCATGAATTTCACACTATTTTCATCAAATCTTCTAATTTTTGGCTTAATCCACAATGTGGGTGAAATCCATTGGCATATCAAAATATTCAAAGCTAGGGAAGATCGTACCTAGATATGAAGAAATCTCAAGTTTGGAAGCCTATCTCCAAGTAAATAAAGCACAAATTGAAACCCTATGAGAGAAAAATGCAAAAAAGGAGAAAGGAAGCAAACCAAGGTAAAAATGGTGCAGTTTGTGGGTCCAAGCACTTAAAATGACTCACGGGTAAGTTCAGCGCTATAACGTTGGGCAGTGGCGATATAACGCCCAACATAACTTGAAGAAATAACACTATAGCGCCAAGAAGTGTCGTTATAGCGCTATTCATACTCATCCTGATTTCAAAAAAGTTTTATATTTTAAAAGGAAATAGAAAATTTAGGATGCAGCAAGGCTCTTTTTCAAATTTTATTGACCAATTTTATAATTATTGAGTTTTTCGCCAATCCAAAATTTCAAATTTGCAAATTCTAATTTAAATAGATAAGTCCACTTTTTTAAAGCACAACAGAACATTTTCTTATATTAATAACAAGTTCAATACATATAGCACAAACACAATGACATCACTTAGGTGTTCATACAACAAAGACAATATAAACCACACTAAGTCTTGAAACGAATACAGTACACACACCACATAAAATTACATAACATATAAAATATAAATATTCATATAAAAATAACCTTTAGGACCACTGCTGATCAGTGGTGATATTCTCCATTACACTCACCAGACAATTTCTATTGTAGTAATGGTAGAAAGGAGCCAAACTTATCGTTGATCCATTTGTTGTTGCTATACATAGTCACTTAACTATCTTGGAAACAAGCCAAACTATTGAATTGCAGTTTCAACTGTCAATCCATATGTTCATAATGGTGGGACAACTTTCAACCTTTGAATGTAGAAGAGAAATCTCACCTTCATTATTCTGAAGTTTTTCTATGAGGTGCTCTAAACTTACTGTGAGGTATCCATTGAAATATGCTTGAGCATCCTTATGCACCAACTTGTTTTCTTCAATCTCTCATTCTCATTGCTCTTCATGATCTCTCAAACAGAATTTTCATTCTGAAATCTCTTTAGAATACGTAGGAATGTTGTAGGGATACTTCAAATTCCGTTCTAGGTGGTTTTATAAAGAGGAAGAAGAAGAGAAACTAAATTGTTGGCGGTTTAAAGGAGTTATTCAAACTGTGGTGCTATAACATCAGATCTGGCACTATAACGCCAACCAACGTACTCAATTTTTAGTTTTCTTTCTTCCACTTTTTAAGTCCTTAAATATAAAAATGTTTTGTGCCAACAAAATCATATAAGGCTCATAATCACCATACATAACTTATCACAATAACAATTCAAATCAAATCATACCGATAACTATGGGTTGTGATGCACAAAAATAATATATTGTTTTAAATACCATTTTTATACCTATTTTTGGTGATATTGCACTTTAAAGAAAGGTGTTTTTCTGTTTTTATTGCAAATATATCATTTTTAGGCATTTAGAGCAAAAATGACGAAAGGAGCAAAATTTGGAGCAACAACAGCCAATTTTGGTGTTTGGCACATGATGCGCCAAAATCCAGAGTGTTGGAGCATGATGCGTCAGATCGGCGCATGATGCATCAGATGTGACTTTTTCAAATTAAAGTAGTTTGAAACACATTTTGTGTAAATTTTCAAATGGACACTTGTTCTAAACACCCCATGGAGTAATTTAATGCATTTAGACACCTTGGAAGCTTCTAATTTGAAGGGATTTGACTCTTGGATCAAAGAGGCACATCTTTTGAATTCAAAGATTTGACTTTTGAATTTTAGAGCGAAATTGAAATTCATTTCAGAGGAGGTAACCCAAAATAAAATCAAGTTGGAGAAGAACTTCAAAGGGGGCAAAAAAAGATAGGTGGCGTGAGAACTAAGAGGGAGGATAGAGAGAGAAGTCAAGGGCTTAGAGATTATCTTCTAGGGTTGTAAGAGAAGAGGGAATGTGAGAGATTTCTTCTTCATTACACTTCTAAGAGAAAATTGAGAGTGTTTGTAAAGAGAGAAATGCTTGGAGAGAACTTCTAGAGATTTTCTTGGGCATGATAGTTAGATAAGTTATATTTTTCATTTCTTTTGTTTGTAAACTTATTTTTATATATGAAGTCTATGTTTTATCGCAACCTTCTCATGAATTATGAGTATTCTTCTTTATCCTTCTCTCTATTTTGAAGAAATGGTTTTGTGAAGAATTGAATTATGAGTATTCTTCTTTATCCTTCTCTCTACTTTGAAGAAATGGTTTTGTGAAGAATTGATTTTATTTTCTATGATTTTAAATGTCGATAATTTGTGATGATTTGAACTCTGATCTTCATTTACTTTTTGATTTGGCCAATTGAATTGTTAAAATGGGTTGAGAAACATATGTTCTAAAAAGGGGATATGATTTCTACAACAAAGGGAGAATCACAATTGATTTCATGGGAGAGTATGTCATCTATGGGATCGTATGCAAATAAATAGGGAAATATACTTTGTTGAATGTAGAATTGGAAGATTTTAAGGTGGCAGATTAGAATCCCCAATTTGGTTCAGTTGATTGGAAACTAATGCGAGCATGTTAGCCCTCAGGTAAGGGAGTAGTGGGAGCTCTGGAGTGACAACTGGTATTCTCCCAACCTAACTACGAAATTAGGGACCAAACTCTGGATTAGTTAATGTGCATTATAGCTCTCAGAAGCGGGTAGAAAATATGATTGCTCCTATTTGTCACAAAAAAAATTTTAAATATATTTTTCAAATGATTTCAATTTCTTCACAAGCCATATTTTCATTGTAAATGGGAAGGGTGTTTTCTCTTAATTGAATTTTCGTCAACAAAAACATGTGTTTTATTTCAACAATTTTACTTTTGAAAGTTTAACATCTCGTTTAACTTAACTGTTATAGTTGTACATCTGCATATTTAGTAGCATTTCACTTGAGTAGTTTAACTTCAACTTCGTACTTTACTTTGTTTTTTATTTTAATTTTAATTTAATAATAGAATATTAATAACTAGCTTATATATATTTCCAGCTTCTCTGTGGGATCGATGTCTAGGAATCCATTAGAGCACTGTATTACTTGAATGATACGTATAGTTGAGTTATATGTAGAAGGGAATTGGGAGTTTAAAAAAGGTTTTAAAGAAATTATTTTCATTAAAGTTACATTATTGTTTGGGTTACATTGCATACTTATTATTAATTTGATCTCAAGTTTCCACGCATCAAGTTTTTAGAGTCATTGCTGGGGAGGTAACATAAAGTATTAGTTATTTTATTTTATTTTAAAAATAATAAAAAAGAGTATTTGTAGTTTAGTTTGAACACTTTCTTGTTTAAGTGCATTGCTTATTTTTAATTACTTGTTTTATTTTGTTTATGCGTAGTATAATATCTGAAAACTTAGTACCTTACGATTCTGAATTAGAAAGAACTGTTAGAAAAATTTGAAAATAAAAAAAGAGAAAAATCTTTCCAGCAAAATGGCTTGCAACTTAAGTAATGCTGGAAATGAAAATAAACATCATCAGTGACCTTTAAGGGATTATGTTAATCCTACAACAGATGAAATTGATTTGAGTATACAAAGACTTGTTGTAGCTGTCAATTCATTTGAGCTTAAACCTGTTATTATCCAAATGGTGCAAAACAATCAGTTTGGGGGAACACCAACTGAAGATCCCAATTTACACCTTTCTAGTTTTCTAAAATTGTGTGCTACATTTAAATATGATAGAGTGTCGAATGCTGTTGTCAGACTTAGACTTTTTCATTTTTCACTGAGAGATAAGGCTAAGATGTGGTTAAACTCATTAGCACCTAGATCTATTAGAACTTGGGGAGATTTATCACAAAAATTTTTATCTAAATATTTCTTATCTTTAAAAATGGTTAAGCTTAGAAATGATATTACATTTTTTTGTTACTTTGAAGGAGAATCAATTTATGAAGCTTGTGAAAGATTTAATGATCTCCTTAGGAAGTGTCCACACCGTGTGTTACCAGATTGGTTAATAATTCAAATTTTTTATAATGGATTGGTTAGATTTTTTAGATCGATAATTGACGTGCTACTGGTGGATCATTAATGTTAAAACCATTCCATGAAGCATATTCATTAATTGAAGAGACGACTACTAATAATTTTCAATGGCCCTCAGAAAGGGTAAATCCAAAAAGAGTAACCAATATTCATGATTCTGGTGTAATATGTATATTAGTTGCTCAAATAACCACTATATCGAAGAAGATAGATCAATATGGAATGAATTATTCTCAAACAACACTTGTATTTAAGGAGAAATCATTTGGACAAATGATAAAATCTTAATCTTCTTATGAGACTTTAAATGCAATAAACAATCATTCTAATAATCCTTATGCCAATTATTATAATCCTAGTTGGAAGAATAATCCAAACTTTAGTTGGAGTAACAATGACTCGAATGTTACAAATCAATAAAGCGGAAACAATGTTGCAAACCTAATGGGAAGCTCTAACAATCAAGAAAATCAAGTATATAAACCTTATTACCCCCAGGATCTAATAATTTGCAAAGTAAGGAGAAAAAGTTATCAATGGAAAAATTGATATTGAAAATGGGAAGTCAATTATAGAGTCAAGGAGCTGCAATCAGAAACATGGAAAATCAATTGGGATGTATTGCTACTGCACTTAACAATAGACCTCCAGGAAAATTGCCTAATAATGTTGAAGTAAATCCTAAATATCAGAACAAGGAACAAAGTAAAGCTATTCAACTGAGAAGTGGAAAAGAATTAGAAAAAATAGTTCAACGAGAAGTTGAAATAGAAAAAGATGAGGTAGAAAATGAAAATTCTGGTGAAGATTTTTTATTTGAGTCAAAAAGTCTTATTAAACCAATCAAAATCACTACAGAAATACCACCACCTTCGTTTCCTCAAAGATTGAAGCAGAAGTATAGAGATAATCAATTTTCTAAATATTTGGAGATTTTGAGGAAATTAACGATAAACATTCCATTTATTGAAAATTTGGAACGAATATCAAACTATGTGATGTTCATGAAGGATATACTCAATAAGAAAAGGAAGTTTGTAGATAATGAGACTGTTGCACTCAGTGAAGAGTATAGCGCTATAATTCAGAAGAAGCTTCCTGAAAAACTTAAAGATCCTGGCAATTTTACAATTTCTTGTGTTATTGGCGAATGATTTTATGGAAAAGCTTTATGTGATTTAGGAGCCAATATTAATCTTATGTCGTTATCAATTTTCAGAAGGTTGGGCTTAGAAGATATTTCACCTACATCTGTAACTCTTTAATTAGATGATCGTTTGATTACCTATCCTAAAGGAGTTATAAAAGATATTTTACAAAAGATATTTTAGTAAAGGTTGATAAATTTATCTTTCCTGTGGACTTTATTGTATTATATATGGAGGATGATAAAGAAATTCCTTTTATTTTAGGGAGACCATTCCTAGCCACTGGAAGAGCTTTGATATATGTGCAGAAAGGACAACTAACTATGAGAGTTAGTGCTCAAGAGGTTACATTCAATATTGCAAAATTAATGAGACACCCTACAAAATAACAAGAGATTGAATGCTTAAGAATGGATATTAATGAGTATTTTAGCCATGAATATTTCAAAAAGACATATGAAAGCAAATTTGAAAAGGAATATATGGAATATCAAGATGAGGATAAAATTCAAGATGAGTCTATAGAAGTGAGTATAGAAGAACTGAAATATGTTCAGGAAAAAATTAAAATGTTAGATCCTGCAGAAAATGAAAACAATTTGATTTCATTTATTAAGAAACCCCCTGAACTATAATTGAAAACACTTCCTACATATTTGAAGTATGCATTCTTAGGAGATTCTTCTACACTATTTGTCATAGTATCCTCAAAACTAACTAATGCGCAAGAATAACAATTGTTAGAAACTTTGAAAAGATATTAGAAAGTCTTTGGATGGACATTAGCAATATTAAAGGAATCAGTCCTTCAATCTGTATGCATAGAATTTTATTGGAAGATTAACATAAACCAAGAACTGGTCCTCAAAGGAGATTGATTCCTATGATGAAAGCAGTGGTTAAGAAAGAAATTATAAAATGTTTAAATGCGGGAATAATATATCCTATTTCAGACAGTGCTTGGGTGAGTCCAATTCGCTGTGTTCCGAAGAAAGGAGGTGTAATTGTAGTGACAAATGAGCATAATTAATTAATATCAACAATACAAGTCATTGGATGACGATTATGCATAGATTATAGAAAATTAAATTCTACTGCCTGGAAGGATCATTTTCGTTTACCCCTTTTTTGGACCAGATGTTGGATAGATTGGTTGGGCACAAATATTTTTATTTTCTAGATGAATAAACCAGTTATCACCAAATACCTATTGCCCCTGAGGATTAAGAGAAAACAACATTTACTAGTCCTTATGGAACTTTTACTTTTCGGCGAATGTCTTTTGGATTATGTAACACATGTGCAACATTTCAAAGATTTATGATGTCAATTTTCAATGATTTTATTGAAAAAGTGATTGAAGTTTTTATAGGTGATTTTTTTGTATTCGGAACTTCCTTTACAATATGTCTAAATCAATGAGAAAAAGTTTTAGAACGTTGTGAAAAGATTAATCTTATTTTGAACTAGGAGAAATGTCAGTTTATAGTTGCAGGATAAATTGTTCTTGGACATAAAATTTCATAAAATGACATGGAAGTAGATCTTGCAAAAATTCAGATTATATCAAACCTACCTCCACCTACTACTGTAAGAGGAGTTAGGAGCTTTTTAGGACATGTTTGATTCTACAGGCGATATATCAAAGATTTTCCAAAAATTACTAAGCCTTTATGTCAACTTCTAGAAAAAGATGAAAAGTTTGACTCTAACCAAGATTGCCTTAAGAACTTTCAAACTTTAAAGGAAAAATTGATCATTGCTCCTATAATTGTATCACCGGACTGGGAGAAACATTTTGAATTAATGTGTGATGCAAGTGATTATGCAATTAGAGTTGTTTTATGGCAAAATTATAATAAGATTTTCAAGGTCATATGGTATGCTAGTAAGACTCTTAATGATTATCATATCAACTATATCACCACTGAAAGAGAGTTATTAGCCATTGTGTAAGCTTTTGATAAGTTTAGATCATATTTTATTGGAATTAAATGTGTTGTGCATACTGCTATTAAATATTTGATATAAAACAAGGATGCAAAACCAAGATTAATTAGATGGATACTTTTGATGCAAGAGTTTGATTTTGTAGTAGTTGATAGAAAAATGACTGATAATCAAATAGTTGATCATCTATCGGGGTTAGAACGGGAAGAAGTACTTGATCTAAAGAGAGAGATTAAGGATATTTTTCCTGATGAACAACTTTATGCTGTAAAAAGATGTGAAATACCTTGGTATGCTGATATTATAAAAGAAATTTATTTATGATGCAAAATCTTATTTTTGGGATGATCCTCATTTGTATAAACAATGTAAATATTTAGTTATAAGACGATGTGTGCCTTATAAATAAATTTAGGAGATTATGCAAAAATGTCATGATTCTGAATTTGGAGGACATTTTGAGAATGATATAATTGCTCAAAAAATTTTACAATTTAGAATTTATTGGCCTATTCTATTTAGAGATGTTAATATATATATAAAAACATGTGATCGGTGTCAAATAGTAGGTAATATTTCTAGAATAAATGAAATGACTCTAAATTTTAATTTGAAAATTGAATTTTTTTATGCATGGGGATTAGATTTTATGGGACAATTCATGCCTTCATTTGGATATATTATAGTGGATTATATTTCAAAATGGATGATAACAATTTTTGTACCTAGATGCGACGCTCTGAGTGTTTCAAAATTTTTAATTAAAAATATTTTTACAATATATGGAAAGCCGAGAGTAATCCTTACTGATGAGGATCTTATTTTAGAAATGCAGCAGTTGCAAGATTGGTGGATAATATAATACATAAAATTGCAACTGTTTATCATCGACAGACTAGTGGCTTAGCGGAAGTTTCTAATCGTGAAATTAAGAGAATTTTGGTGAAGAGTATTAATCCTAACAAATGGATTAGTTTATTATATTAGATACTACATTATGAGCATACATGACAACTTATACGACACCTATAGGAATGTCCCCATATAGATTAATTTTTGGGAAGACTTGCACATGTTAGTTGAATTGGAACATAAAGCTTACTGGGCAATAAAAGAATTTAGTTTCAATTTAAAAGAAGCTGGTGAGAAAAGATTATTGCATTTGAATGAGCTTGAAAAAATTATGAATGAATCTTATGATAATGTCATGATTTATAAGGAAAAAAAGAAAGAATGACATGATCAGAAGATAGAAAAAAAAATTTGAACCTGCAAATGAAGTTTTATTATATAATACAAGATTGAAATTATTTCCTGAAAAATTAAATTCTAGGTGGAAAGGGTCATTAAGAGTTATAAAAGTCTATCCCTATAGAGCAGTCAATATTGAAAATCCCAAAATTGGAAGAATATTTAAAGTGAATGGACACAAATTGAAACCTTATTTTGATGGTTGAAGACCAAATGCTAAAGAGACTATCTTGTTGGATCACCAAAAATGAGACTGGAAATGTCGGACTGATGACATTAAACCAAGTGTTTTGTGGGAGGCAGCTCATATTTATCATTGTTTACTTTGATTTTTGAGTTTTTGTTTAAAATCTTATATGTATGTTTATGTTTATGTCTTTATGTAATCTGTGTATTTGAGAAAAATGTTTAGAAACATCTTTGTTTGCCTAATGTTGTGAAAAGGCTGAGAATTTATTTGATCAAGATTGAAATGAAAAAAAATTTGAAACTAGCGCATAATGCGCCGAATTCCAGAGAGTCGGCACATGATGCGCCAGATCAGTGCATGATGTTCCACAAAGACGAAAATGGCTTAAAACAATTCAAATGGAGGTTTTTGGTGGTTGCCGACTCCAAGACATATTTTAGGGGGAGAAACGAGGGAAGAGTCACCACTTTTTAATTCCTATGACTTCCCACTCTAGAAACTCTGCTAGCTTTAGAATTCTCAACCAAAGAAAGTTCATCAGTTTCAATGCATAGAAGTTGCATGATCAAGTTATAATGAAGAAAAGACTTATCAAAGAGAGGGGATTTGTGAATCGAGGATTCAACATTTTGAATACTCGAGTTAAAGAAGTTATTGCACAGAGGCGTTGAGAAGTGCTTTGCTACACTACTGTTGTTGTAGTCGTCCCTGTGGTGAAAGAATTTTATGCAAATCTTCATGGGATCAACCAAGGCATGATCTATGTTTGAGATAGGTTTGTGTAATTTACTCCTTCAAGAATCAACAAAATGTTTATGATCGAGAACATGTATGTCTGCCACTATGCAAAGTTTACCCCTACAAGAGACAACGTGGATGAACTCTACCATTACCTTATGAATGAAGATGCTTATTGGGAAGCCCAAGATGATGGGAATGTGAGTTTTTCTTCATCATTGTTAAATCCTACTTCAAAGGCATGGAATTTCTTCATTTCCTCAAAATTACTGTCTACTATGAAAATTAGTAAGGTCACTAAGGAGAGTGATATCCTGAACTATTGTATTCAAACTGAAAAATCTGTTGATATTGGAGCCATAATTGTAAAATCAGTTTTGGGTTTGATCGTGAATGAATCTGCAACTGGATTGGGACATCCATCTACTATTTTCCAACTCTGCAGTCAATTGCAAGCACCTTATGAAAGTTGGGAAAAAGTACTACTACCTTGGAAGCCTATGGATCCTAAAGTATATTGTAGCTGCATTGAAATGGGAGATGAAAATGATATGAATGTACTAATGGATCAAGGATCCCAGAATTCATCACCTAATCAACCCTATTACAACTCGAGTGCACTTTCAAAGAGAATCAAGAAGATATAGAAAGAGGTGCATAATCTTATGCATGCAATTGATAATATTTTTTAAATGTTGGATCACCTAGATTGGAGACTCAAGGAATATTTTGAACATACATGGCATATTGAAGATGGTATGGTACGTATGTTCAAGAAGCAAACATGGATTAACAAGGAAAATTCAACTGATGAATTTCCATTTAGGCCCTTCTACAATCTGTATGTGCACTACCAGTCTATGAGAGATACCCATGAGGACAAGACTGAAGAAGATGTTTGAAGTTGAGTTAAGCATATAATGTTTTGTCTAGTATTGTTTGTTTTAGTTTGTTATGTTAGATTATCTTTACTTTCTATTATTGCACTATCTATGTTTATTTCTTTGAAGTTTGATGTTTAGATTTCAGTGTTAGGACGTTGGTTTGCTTTAGAACACTGAATTTGTTATGTGGTCTTGAAAAATGTTAGTTTGTAATAACGCAGATTTCATATATAAATATGAGTTTTGTGTTGTTTGTGAAAATTTGGTGTTATTTGATGTTTAATTATGCTTAAAAAGGTTTATTTAAGTCAAATAGAGGTTGACGTAAGGCGATATGGAGCAGATTTCAAAAGAAACTGATATCTGGTAAAAGTACGCTCTAGCGCATGATGCGTCAACTTACAGAGCCTTGGCGCATGATGTGCCAAAGGTTCTAGCATGCCAGTTTGGCTAAAAAACTCGCAAAATTGCACGAAAACCTCCATTTTTGCTGCTTGGTCGTCTTCCACCTCCAACCTTTAGTCTAATGCATCACATTGCAAGCTAAGGAGAAGGATTTGGAGGCCAAAAATCATAGATTTCATCTTCTCTTGATAAGAGCTTCACTTTAACTCAGAAATTTTTTATTTTCACCATGGATTTTGGGAGATCCAAAAATGAGATTTTTTATAAAAATGCTTAAAAAAACTCATGGTGAAAAGTTTCTTCCCAAATAATCTCGCCTAGGGAGTTAGATGTGCGATTTAGTAATTTATTTAGAATTTGTTTGGATTTTCATAGAATCTCTGATGGCTCCCCGTACAAAAAGAGGAAGAATGTCGGGCGAATTTGATGCTCAAAAGTTTGTTAATTTCAAGGTCCAACACTATTACAATACACAAATTGAGACCTAGAGATTGATCCAAGAAAGGGCGTTTAGGAACACGGGAGGTTAGGTTGGAAGGTTGATTCTTGTCATAAATTGGGAGTGATTCTGCTACTTCACTGCTGTAACGATCCTCCCGATGGTCCGAGAATTCTATGCCAACCTAAGGTTCACTATGGAAGATCATATTATGGTGAGAGGTACGCAAGTTGATTTTACCTCTGAACAGATTAATGTGTTATATGAGTTGAGGAATGTCTTCTATGATGAATATGCTGCTTTTGTTATCACTCATTCATCACAAGAAGAATTCATTGCCTTTCTAACTAATGGAAGAGGGTAGTGGAAGCTAAAGAATAACAAAATAGTTAACTTCCCCGCTTCCGTGTTGATGATTCAGTCCAAAGTATGACATCACTTCATCTCTGTCAAACTTTTACCTACAAATCATCTTGCTGATGTTACAAAGGATCGAGCTATGTTGAACTATTTCATTCAGAACATGAAGACAATAGATGTTGGTGCGCTTATAGTTCATCACGCTTGGAGTATTGTTGGCGGTGCTACTGCTGGAGGCTTGGGATATCCTGCCCTGATTTTCACTTTATGTGAAGAATCAGGAGTTGAATCCCATAGAAATGAAGAGAGATTATAGTCTCAAAATCCGATTAGGAGGCACATGATTCAAAGAGTAGAATCGTTTGTTGAGTCTAGAAGTGGAAGAAGGGATAGGCCCTCTACATCTNAAGAGTAGAATCGTTTGTTGAGTCTAGAAGTGGAAGAAGGGATAGGCCCTCTACATCTGCTGCAGAGGCATCTACTTCTAGTTCTGCATCGTTGGAAGGTATTATGGACCAGCTCATGATTCATAAATATGATATTATTAATATACAGAATTAGTTGGGTGAGATAGAAGCAAGGAATGCATATAATGATGAATGTCAACAGAGGAGAGTTCAACATGATATAGATTTTCAAAATGCTATGGTTAGACACTTCATGGGTGAACCTAATGTGAACTTTTCTGCTTGCCTCAGCTTTGTTCCCTATGCTCTCCTTCGTAATGAAGATGAAGAGGCAAGAGAAGAAGAAGAAGATGATGATGATGATGGTGAGGAAAGAGATGAGAAGTGATAGTTTAATTTAAGTTTGATTTGATATTATGTGTTGTTTATATACTTGTTTGTACTGTGTTGCACTTTTATTTGAAACTTGTTGGATTTAAGATTTTTATGTTGTGTTGTGGACCTGTAATTTGTAATAGTAATAGTAGATTTTTTACTTTTCAATTTTTATTTTAGTATTTTCAGTTTGAGCTTGTTGAATGTTTAGTATTTTCAATTTTTGTTTTTCAATTTTAGTATTTCTGTTTTAATTCCCAGCAAATTCTTTAGAATATATTATGTTTTATTTAATGCTTTAAAGCATATATGTAGCTCTACTGTTAATATCTGTAGTATACATAACCAATTTCATGTTCAAAAATCCTCTACAAGTTAGTTTTTATTTTTATGCATTTACTGTTTTCTTTCATCAACTAAAATTTTGTACTAAAATATTTTTAAAATCATTTAAAAATTTAAGTTTGGTGGGAAAGAAAATTTTCTTTTAAAATGGAGAAAACTAAATTTTATTTGTCCTTAAGTAACTATATTTTTTTTAAATTTAATTGAACATGGCCTGAGATAGCAAGATTTAGCTTTGAATGACTATACTTATATTCATAAATATTATAGTAAGTTTAGGTAAAAAGTTTTTAATAATAAAAGTCAATTCTAAAGTTAAAGATATTTGGTATGATAAGATAAGACTATGTTTTTCTATTTTAAGTAAAGGAAAATTGTATTTTTGAAGTGTTAGGAATTTTAAAGTTTCATGTAAGAAGAAAGAAATGAGGCTTTATGAAAAATCATAAACTAGTATGACTTTATTAAGTAAGGAGAGGTGTTGAGTTTTAACTTTAAGAAGAGGATAGTGAAGTTCAAACGTATTAAAAGCAATCCAGATATAGTAATCCTTACCTGAAAAAGGAAAATGAGCAAAAAAGGGGATTAAAAGATCCTAAAATAAAAAGAAAAGAAAAAGAAAAGGAAAAGAAAAAAAAACGGGCAAGGAGATGCCTAATCAATAATTGACTTCACTTGAATCAACTTATGGAATGAGTTTTATTACATTTTCTAAACTTGTATTAAAGTATTATTGGCATTCCTAAAAAGTTTTCATGAACTTCTTTTTCATATGAATGTCCTAATTGTTCTTAGCATGACTTGGAATGAGTAGAGATTCAAAAATCTTAAATTTGATTACTAGATACTCCTAGACTTGGAGTTTGAACCTGAGTTATTAAATGTTTTTCTTAATTTTTGCTATTTTATTTATTGAACTAAAGTATAGAAGTGATGAGTTAATCTGTATCCTAAATTCATATGCTTTTATGTAATAAAACTGTCACTTGAGGACAAGTAACATTTAAGTTTGGGAGATTTTGATACACAAAAATAATATATAGTTTTAAGTGCCCTTTTTATGCCTATTTTAGGTGATATTTCACTTTAAAGAAATTTATTTTTGTGTTTTTGTTGTAGGTATACCATTTTTAGGCATTTGGAGCAAAAATGGCAAAAGGAGCAAAAACATGCAATTTTGGGGTTTGACGCATGATGCGTCAAACTGGCGCATGATGTGCCAAAATCCAGAGCGCTGGCGCATGATACGCCATATGTGACTTTTTCAAATTAAGTCAATTCGAGGCAAATTTTACGCAAATTTTCAAAGTACACTTGTTCTAAACACCCCACAGAGTGATTCAATGCATTTAGACACTTTAGAAGGTTCTAATTTGAAGGGATTTGGCCCTTGGATCAAAGATGCACATCTTTTGAATTCAAAGGTTTGACTTTTGAATTTTGGAGAGAAATTGAAATTCTTTTCAGGGGAGACAGCCCAAAATAAAATCAAGTTGGAGAAAAACTTCAAGGGGGGCGAAAATAGATAGGTGGCGTGAGAACCAAGAGGGAGAGATAGAGAGAGAAAGTCAAGGGCTTGGAGATTGTCTTCTAAGGTTGTAAGAGGAGAGGGAAGGTGAGAGATTTCTTTTTCATTACACTTCTAAGAGAGAATTGAGAGTGCTTGTAAAGAGAGAAAAGGTTGGAGAGAACTTCAAGGGATTTTCTTGGGAAGGATTGTGAGATAAGTTGTATTTTTCATTTCTTTTGTTTGTAAACTTATTTTTATATATTAAGCTCGTGTTTTATCGTATCATTCTCAAGAGTTTTGAGTAATCTTCTTCATCATTCTCTCTACTTTGAAAAAATTATTTTGTAATGAATTGATTTTTTTCTACGGTTTTAAATGTCTATAATTTGTGATGATTTGAACTTTGATCTTCATTTACTTTTCGATATGGCTAATTAAATTGTTAAAATGTGTTAAGAAACATATGTTCTAAAAAGGGGATATGATTTTTACAACAAAGGGAGAATTACGTTTGATTTCATGGAAGACTATGTCATCCATGGGACTGGTGCAAATAAATAGGGAAATATACTTTGTTGGATGTAGAATTGGAAGATTTTAAGGTGACAGATTAGAATTCCCAATTTGGTTTGGTTGATTGGAAACTAATACAACCATGTTTGCCCTTAAGTGAGGGAGTAGTGGGAGCTCTAGAGTGACAGCCGGTATCATCCCAGCCTAACCATGAAATTAGGGAACAAACTCTGGATTAGTCAATGTTCTTTATAGCGCTCGGAAGAAGGTAGAGAATATGATTGCTCCTGTTTGACACAAAATAATTTTTAAATATATTTTTCAAATGATTTCAATTTCTTCACAAGCCATATTTTCATTGTAAAGGGGAAAGGTGTTTT